>VXAV01002704.1:0-45009 GCA_013399715.1 Alectura lathami | reverse complement strand
ATGTAACTTCAGTTCTCATTTTTAAAACATTGGCTGATCTCTCTCAGCTCTTAAAGGTGGACTTCTCCTAAGAAAAGAGTTTTCTTCCCAGCAGTTTCTGATACAAAGCGAAGGTTGACTGTGGTGATGGAAGAATACTACCCACCTTTTACACAGATGTTTTTTATCAAAGGGTTCAAGAGCATTCACAGAGACAGCTGCTGTTAGCCATGTTTTATGACTCATACAGTGAAACTGCAGCCAAGCTACTCCTGAAGTCCACATCTCTCAAGTTCTCCATCCACACTGCAACTTAGATACTGTCAAAAGACAGATTTGTTGGAAAACACAAACCTAGCTGACTTGAAAATGAGTAACAACAACATAGTAATTTCATTAAAATTTTGATTTGAAGGGAGAAAAAAAACAGAAAATTTGCCTTGAATCAAGGTACTCTTTTATTTGCAGAACTCTGAGTTTTTATTTCCTTCCTTATATTTAAAATTGAGTTTGTTTGTGTTTTCTCTGTGTGTGTGCTCTTTGCACTAAAAGAACAAAACTGAAATGAAACATTTTGATTGACCTAGAAAAAAGTCTTCAAATATTTTCTTCTCAGTTCTGAAATTTGATATTTCAGTCTAAGCCAGCAGGAAAATAAAATTAAAATCTCACCTCTTCCAAAACACAGGTCACTAGTTTACACAGCTCTTCCTTCCTTCACTTGCGTTTTCTACCATTTTCTGTCCAAAATTACTCTTACAGGAAGAAACTAGCCTTCCTTGACTGAAGGAAATATCCCAAATGAGATCTGTTTTGAAAGACATTCTCCCACTTCTGTTAAGAGACTCTGATTGGCAGCATCAGAAGAGAGAAAAAAAGAAAGANGCAGCCTCAAACTTTGAATAGACGTGGTAGAATTAATAACAAACAGAATCAGAGAATAAGGAAAAAAGTTTGGAAGGGACTTCTGGAAATTGTCTGGCCGAAGCCCCAGTCTCAAAGCAGGTTCAACTGCAGCAAGGTTGTCCAGGAGTGTGTCCATATGGGTTTTGATGGTCTCCAAGGGTGGAGGTCTCACAGACTCTCTGAAGAAAGTCCCAGGAGGTCCCTCCCAGGTGATGAAATCCTTCAGATGTCAAGTTCCGCACAGTAAAAGGAAATTGAAATTGAAGTACTCCAACAGTTAATGTAAATGGATAGCAGGAAAATAGTCTTAAGTTTCATCACTGACATTTAGGATCATTTATTTAGTTTCTGGCAGAAGTCAAGTATCTATTTTTATCTTTTTGCAAAGCTATTTCAGATTGTTTGTAATTAATTACTGCACTGTCCTGCTTAGCTTTCCAGGGCTGTATGGGTTAAAAAAAAGAAATTGCTACAATATTATTATTTCTGGAAACATAAACCAGAAGATAGGCAAAGCACTGTGGTTCCAAACCTCAGAAGTACACTTACAGCCAATTTTCCAGCAGATGATTAAAATTGTGGTAATCAACAACATGTTGGATTTGACTGAATGCCACTTGGCTGCACATAAAATACTACTGCAGGAGTTGAACAAATTTACGCTTCTCAGTATTTGTATAATCTTACGAGAACATACAAACACTTCATCTGACATGGGCTTAGGTTAGTGTCTACTGTCACACCTGCTAGAAACAAGCATCAACATTAAGGATCAGTCTTTCTCCATTTTTTTTTTTATTTTAATCTGCCAGTTTAACTGTGACACAGTGACTGGCAAACTTCACTGATGTCTCTGTTTCACATCAGCCCAATTTACATCTCATGGAAATGCTTTAGCTCTGCTAAGAAATATCCAAGAATATTAGCCTAGATTTAGTGAAATTACTGGAAACTTCTCCGTTTAATGTAGTTTATATTGCTGAGTCAGAATTTGTCTCACAAAAGGGAGAAAATACCTTAATTTTTTTTTCTAAACAAGCAATTTGAGTTACAGATTCATTAAAGCAATAAAGTGAAACCTGTATAAGTGGTTGTTTATGTTAGTCAGCAACCTGTGCTAAAGCTCTGCAAAATATGTAGACCGTGTATTCAGTACAAAAAACGGTCTATTTTTCCTATTGATACCTCCAACTGAAGTTTGCCATCTTACTTCATCTAAAAACCTTGTGAAGACCAAACACAAATACCTTTTATGTAGGTAGACAATCTCATATATGCCATACATAGCCATTACCTCAACTAGCTACCCAAGGTCCAAACAGGCTTAAAAATAAACCCATTTGCTATTAGCTGTACAGAGGCCTCCCATGTTCAGTCTTGCTCTCCAGGTATTCAGAAATCCTTAAGGTCATGCCAATAAATACTGTCTAGGTGACATTATAAATTCTTTCAAGGTGATCCATACCTGTGTTAACATTGAGGCCTTTGCTCACCGTCATAGTACTTTTTTGAAGGGATTCCCCAGCTCTCCATCTTCTCATGCATTGGTGTGGTTCTGGTGCAATCACGGCAGACTTCTTTTGGAGGCACCAGACTAGAAGCTCTGCTCAGGGTGTGCCAGCGGTGCTCCCACATGTAGGGTACACAAGAGCCCATATAGACAACCGAAGCCATAGACAGTTTCAAGTTATATACAAGGCTGCCCACTTTTCTCCAACAGACTAGGCAAAATCCAGTCCAAAGAAAAAGCCCAGAACCACCAGCAGTGTAGATGTCAGGGCTCATCAGCCGCTGCTTCATGCCCCTGACTGATCCCTGCTGTGCTGAACTTTTTGCTGAAGACCCTGAAGATTTCTCAGTAATTAGGACTTGCAGTCTAAGCATTGATGGTTCTATGAATACCAGGCATTTGCTAACAACCTCATGGTCATTAATGGTAGGCACGTGGTAGAAATACCTCTGGAGATTTCAAGAAGGCTCTTTGGGTTTTGAGGAGAGGGCTACACACACGTTCCTAGTTGTTGAACATGTTCTTGTTCCAATGTCATATCGGTACATCCTTGCCCAGCACATCACCCATTGTTATTGCTTGTGGATTGAACTGGAGATAAGATGATATCTGTCTTTATTTTTTTTCTTCCCTAATTTATCCCTGTTTTTTGTACAAGCTTGGAGAGGCAGCAAGACCAAGAAGGTGAGTGTTGTCTTTAAAGGGCTGCAGACAAGAAGTTATCCTGATTTCCCTGACAAGCCAGTAATGTGGACCTACCACATACCATAGACATACCCCCTACTCCCGTACCTCATCAAAGGACCTTGGAACAAGGGTCAGAATTACTGAAGTAGCTTAACAATTTTTTTTGTTGGAAAAGTTGCAGAGTTTTTCTTTGATGTACCTAGAATTCGAAAATCTTTCAGTTCAGATGCAGCATATTTTGATCAGTTGTGCCTCGAATATAGGAAGAAAAATGATCAAAACCTGCCAATAACTTTGAACAATACACCTTTAAAAAATGCATGACTTTTCAGTGTTCTTTTGTATATTTTGACTAACTATCAAAGGTTAAAACCAGTAACAAGTGTCTGTATTAAAATTTTAATATGGTCTGGTAAGTACAGATTAATAACTCACCTTTTGTTTTCCTTTAGTACCAAGCCTATTTTTAAACCAGGAAGGGATTTAAAGCATTTAGCTAAACCATTCTTCAAATAATTTAGTATATTTTTGTGAAAGTCTCATAACATAACTTGATGTGAGGATAATGTTTTGAGATATTAATAAATATGTTAGATTGCTAAAGAAACTGCAGCCCTCTCACTACTTAGTCCTTTTGTTTTTCTAGCAAAAACATTATCTGAATCTTATAAAGTAATAATAACAAAAAGTGGTGGTATTATGCTGAATACCACCCTGCCAAGGATACAATTAAAAAAAAAAGAAAAGCAATCTTGATGCCTATAGCACTCATTTATTTTTTAAGTAACTACTGTCTGCAAAATACTCCTCCTGAGATCTGATATTTGATCCCAGAAACCAGAAGACTGTTATTTTCATTTCCAAACAGAAATGTAATTGCATTATCATAAAAGTCACATTGCTGTTGGCTGTACTGTAAATGCCCATGGATGTCCTCTTGACTCCTACAATGGCATCATTTTGTTAAAGATTTCTAGCAGCAGAGATAGTACCCTCAGTTCACATCTGCAGGATGAAGGAGGTAAAAATCACCATAATTTTACTCAGTAAAAGAATAATTCAAGATACCTTAAAACATTTATTTGGTTTTAAGGATACAGTGCAATAGAGAAAATAGTTGCCAATAAATAGAAGAGATAGATCATGGTCTCAGATGCTTGTGTGAAAATTGAGACTCATTCCAATAAAACCAGTGGAAGTATTTCACTTTTCAGTGCCACAACTGGAATCAGAACTGGAATCACAAACTAAAAGCATCTTGTAAAGAACAGAAACAGCAACAAACCCAGAAATTATCATTTCTAGCCTGCTTTCCAAAGACGAGAAGGCTTACATAAATATGTTGTATCTGCCTGTCTGTCCGTTATGTCCTCAGTACCTTTGTGCCCACTGATATTAAGGAAGTTTTGAAGAGCAATTATCGTTTCCAAAATACTATATTACTAAGCTTTCCTGAAATCGTACAAGGAAAAAATACTACTGCTGCCTGTATGGACCGTGACCTGGGTTGCTCTTTGACACATCTCATCCACCCACCAGCTCAGGCACAAGCTGCAGCCATGAGCACAAAAGACTTCACCAGCACTGCTACTTGAGGAGCACTCACACCGCCCAAAGCATTGCTGAAGGCACTGCAGAAGGGTTTTGGAAGAGAAAGTCCCGATTCAGGGTAGATGCAGTGCAGTGAAGATGGGCAGTCGGGCAGCTGCCTGTTCTTCCCTCTGAGCTGCCCAGGAGCCATGGCTCACAAACCATTCACAAAAACATAGAACATCTCAAGCTGGAAGGGACTCACAAGGATTATTGAGCCCAAGTCCTGGCTCCACACAGCACCACCCCAAACCCAAACCCTATGTTTGAGAGCGGTGTCCAAACACTCCTTGAACTTCAGCAGCCCGGGGCCGTGCCCACTGCCCTGGGGAGCCTGTTCCATGCCAACAACTGCTTGGGCAGAACCTTCTCCTAACCCCCAGCCTGACCCTCCCCTGACACAGCTCCATTCTGTTCCCTCGGGTCCTGTCGCTGTCCCCAGAGAGCAGAGCTCTGCGCCTGCCCCTCCGCTCCCCTGGGAGGGAGCTGTAGGCCGCCATGAGGCCTCCCCTCAGCCTCCTCTGCTCTGGGCTGAGCAAACCAAGGGACCTCAGCCGCTCCTCATACATTGCCCTTAGAACCTTCCCCATCTTGGTAGCCTTTGGACGCTCTCTAATTGTTTTATGTCCTTCTCACATCATGGTGCCCAGACCTGCACCCGGTGTTTGAGGTGAGGCCACATCAGAGCACAGAGGGATGATCCCTTCCCTCCCTGGCTAACAGTGCTGGGCCTGATGCACAACACACCTTAGCTCAGCTGCTCAGTGTCAAAACCTTACCATGGTGAAGGCTGTGACATTGGTATACCAGGGCTCACGCACTAGGCTTGTCCCATCCTTGCTATGCTGCTCAGATGTCAAGCAGTACTTCCAGCAAGGTGCAGACAGCTCTGCTAATAGGTAGATAGCTTCCTCTGTGGTGGCTAGAAGATGTGGTATACATACGTCTGTCTCCAACCTCTGTACAGATGGAAACTGGTTTATTTCCCAAACAAGACACTGGAGTCCCCAGTGAAAGGAAAACTCATTTCCATTTTTAAGAAGAGTAGAAAGGAAGACCCTGGGAACTACAGACCACTGAGCCTCACATCTGTGCCTGAGAAGATCATGGAATAGATCCTCCTGAAAGCCGCGTAAAGTTATATGGAAGGCAGGGAAGTGACTCAAGACAACCAGCATGGCTTCACCAGAGACTATATTGTGTCTCAGATTGTAGCCTCCAGGTGTCCTGCTCTTGCCAGAGATGGTAAGCACTTCCACTTGAAAGACTGAAATCTCATCACAGCCGAAATTTCTCAGAGCTCTGCCAGTGTCAGTAACCCCTGCTTGCTTTCCTCAGCTAAGTGGTAACATTGCTTTTACATTCCTTGGTATGACGAAGATTGCAAGCAAGATTCAACTTATTCTGAGTACAAATATGAGATATTTCAAATCCTACCCTTCCATATCTGGCCTCAGATTGGATGGGAAATTGTGCCCTATATTTAAGAGATAGTATTGAATTTCAGCCTCTCCTATCACAGTATTCCTGACAACTACAGCATATATCAGCATGGCAAAGCAATTATGCATTTATCAGCCAAATCTGTTTCCAGCTGAGAGAAAAAGTAGATTTTGCTTCGGAGCTTCAGAGTATTTTCAGTAAGAGAGCAATTCCCTAGAATTTTCAGATGAGCAATTACTGCCTTTTAAATCACTCGCTTTATGTCAGTGCTCCCATGAGCAATATATATACCAACCAGCATCATAAGTCAAAGCTGTGCTACATCACAGTCTGGTCCAGAGGACCTGCGGCTAGTGGGATCCTTGGGAGAATGGGAAAAACGCGATGGTGATCTTCACGCAGACATCCAACACAAGGCAGTATGTCCATAGAAAGGGGTGCATCTCAACAACTAATGTGAGATATCTACAGCCAAGAAGTGTGAGTTAGTGCCAGTAACTCTACATTGCTTTTATAATTACAGGCAAGAAATAGGCAATTTCAAGATGCAATTTCTGTGGCCTCTTTTATGTTTACTTTATGGCAAGATGGTGCAATGAATCCCATCTACTCACTCAGAAGATGTACCTCTGTCAGCCGTGGCAGGAGACATCTCTGAGACAAATGATTCTCCAGGCAATTTTTTCCCTAAATCACTCACTGTCCTTTGCTACTTCAGGGAAACATCTTGGAGCCAGTGGGGTAGGATTTGACCCTTCCAATGAAGGACGAAAGAATGAGAAACACTGTAGGTCCCATGCAGGAAAAGCTGTCAGCAGTGCAGGTTCTTCATCAGCCCTGTGTCCTGCTCTCAAAACCTTTGCTATTTCCCACAGGCTGATTTAAAACAAATAGAAAATAACTGCATGAGGAGCTAAATGGCTTTCAAGATGGTAAATATGCAGTTCACAGAACCCAGGTCATTTCCTGATCCATCGCCATGGAAGTACTTCATTGTGGCTTAGATCCTCAGCTCCTGCCATTGGACTTGGTGGCACAATGTCCCCAGCTTGTGATCTGATGGCAGGTCAGTCCTCTGCCATGAGACTCCCAGATACGAGCTAGAGAGGATGAGCAAGTTCTGTACATCAGGTTGATTCACTGTCCGGGCTTTTCATCACTGTATGTCCTGGTTTCAGCTGGGACAGAGTTGATTTTCTTCATAGTGTCTGGTACAATGCTGTTTTTTTTTTTTTTTTTGCTATAGGAGAATAAACAATGTAGATAACACAACTGTTATCAACAGCTGCTTTTGCTTTTGAGCAGTGCTGTACAGTGCCACGGACATTTCAGTTTTTCAGCTTCTTGTACTGCCCTACCAGTGAGGGGCTGGAGAGGGACACAAGAAGCTGGGAGGGGGCAGAACTGGGACAGTGTAAAATTTAAATCCCTTCAAGTAAACTACTAAGTTTTGCCTGTGAAAGGAGAAGGGACAAATGGTTTTCTTGAGAACAATGTTCAATTATGTTTATGCCATTCAGTGAGCTATTTCTTTCTGACGTAAGTGCAGTAACGGTAATGAGGAAAGGAGAAACATTATTTTCTTGGTAGAGGGTCAGAGAACTCTGTTGAGGAAAACACTGTCATAAAGAAACTATTTTACAAGCAAGCAGTCAATTATGCCAGAATGGAAATAAAAGTGTTTAAATGACAGAATAATTAGAGCTGTAATAGTTATAAGATTTAGCAGAAATTCTGAAATGTGAAAATGTGTGAAAAACTGAGTTTGTAATGGATTCACAAAGTGCTACAGACCAGATCAGATTAACCTTGCCCATCCAAACAACAGTTGATTTTGAACAGAAAGACATTCAAGGGCAACACAAAAGGTCAGAATTTCGGCACTCTCTTAAAGAAATTCTGGTACAACTTTTTTGGTATGAATAGTGCAGTTCTGACATCAAATTGAATGGGATGTCAAAAATGAGCAAAAAGGGGCAGATGGCCAAATCTTCTGTTGCCTCACAGTTAGACTTCAAAGCTGTCACAAGGAATTAATGCGTGTAGGGGTTGCTGTGTGGTTTTCCTGGCGTAACTTGGGAATTCTGAGGAAAAACTATTCAGTTGTTGCTGTATTGGCTGGGTTTAAAGCTAATAGCGTGGTATTATGTAAATTGCACACTAGTAAAATGATTTTCCCTGTTTGTGTGCTCAGCTTAGTTTTACAACAGCAGCCAAACAGAAAGACAGTGGGGAAAAGCTCTGAATTTAAAAATGAATTTGGGTGGAGTGTTAGAACTGGGCTGACTGATTTAATTCAATGCAATTAGTCATGCATAGTTAGAGTTAGCTCTGCATTTCTACAGATCAGAAAGGAAAAAATATTCTGTTGCTGTTGCTCTTGATAGAGTTTTTGGGCCCCCATGCCGCAATGGCATGCTCCTGGCTTTCTGCATTCCAAATTTTCCTGCCAAAGGTCTTGCTTTCAATGGGGGCCTTTGCAAAACTGGGGTCCAAATGAGGAACAGAGACCGTGATTTTCAAAGTTTCCAAAGAGCTCAACAGCCACTGGCATCATGACAGTGTTTTTCAGCAGTGACTCTCAAAGGCGCAGTGAGTAGCCCACAGGGAAAGCCAGGAACCATGTTGGCGGTGTTCTCAATTACACACCGTGGTGAGGACTGTGTGGTCGTCTGGGAGAGACGTGATGTGTTAGCAGCAGTCCATCGGCCCACCTAATTTAAAAACCGCTGGTACAATTTGTGGCATAGATACTGCTTTTCTGCAACCTTGAAACCTTTTAGAAAATAGTGTTTTATTTTATGGCTACAGCTTACAAACTTTTCCGTGAAGCACATGTGCACGGGTTGCAAAAGATACATGGTAAGAGCCCTTAAGGGAGTCATCACTCAAATATCAAGTGACTTTTGACTCAGCAAACAAAGTTTTTATGCCAAAAATAGGAAGTAAGTATAGCACTTATTCATCATATTGTACATATTCTTATTTAGGATGTATTGTATGTATGTTGGTCTTCCACCAATGCTATTTGCTAGCAGTTGCTAAGAGAGCACAAGAAGAGCTATTACACTGTGAGTATAGCATGTGTGTGCCAGAGAGCAATGGAACATTTTACTTGTTTTACTGAACTCTTTCCCCTGTACTCAGAAAATTCACTAGCATTGGAGAGATATTTTTAGTTAAGTTTACCACCAGTCCCAAATGTGACATTACTATGTCAGTGTTGGTGCTCCAATGCATACCACCAGGCTCCTTCTCACATCCAATCTAGATTTTTTTCTTTTCTGTCTACCTCTGATGCACAAGTAGAGGGGAAGAATTTCTAGTGCCAATTACAAAGGAAACCATCAGAGTTTAACAGCTTGCCTGAAGATCCTTTGCAAATACCAAAAGACCTCATAATACCAGGGGAATTTTTAGGTTTTTCAGAGTTTTTTACAGATAATATAACAAGAAGCTCTGCAGGGAAATGCTACTGATTTACCTAAAACTGACACGGTTTTACTATATATAGGACGTTTTGTACTTTCTGCATCTCTTTTGATTTAGTTACTGATGTAGCTTTTTTTAAAAAAGCTGTGAGTGCAGGGGCTATAGGAGGTCTGAAAACATTTTCCTTTAGAAGTGAAAAATCAATCAGCTAATAATGACTCTGGTGAAGGACTTCAGAGGTACAGGCTTAAATTTCATTGCTTGATTCCCAGGGGAGGCTTAAATCCCTTGGCTCAGTTCTTTGGCTCTCTGGCTCACAGAAGCAGAGAAGACGTGACCACCTTCCCAAATGCCTTAACCTGGCATAAGCCCCTGGGATGAAATAGTCCTAATTTGTTAGTTATCTGCCTTTCTCCTGTTTTGTTAATACCGCTTCCTCACATCCAGTGGCACACTTTAAAGCCAAGGGCTGGCTTTGTACCTAAAGAAATACTTATAGGTATGAGCCTGTGGAAATCCTCCAATGTCTATGCAATGTAGGATTCTTTGTGTGTAAGATACGTGCTCTTAAAAACTTGCTGTGTGTGCTAACAGTCAGTAGGTCCTTGGCATGTAGGAAATTCATTTTGATTCAAAAAAGGGCCCACAAAGTGGAAAGGAATCAATAACAGTTTCCTTTTTAAAATCTCTGCTTCTTTTATCATTGACCACGGCTTGACTTGGCCCCCGTGATACATGTGGCACACCCAGGGCTTCACCCCAGCATCAGCCCTTTGGTGAGACATGGCGGCATCCCTTGAAACCTGAAATGCACCTTTATGGCCATGGAGCAAGCAACCTGTGTGAAGTCAAAGCTGCCCTTTTCAGTTCTCCAGCCCCATGGGGAACTTAGCCTTAACAGGAGCCTTTACTTGCAAACAAAATATTTGCAGAGCAAAAATAATAGCAGTCACCTCCAGAAACAGAAGTTCGTTGAAACACAAATTACAAGTTTTTACTGTAAAATGCAAAGATATTTTCCAGTACTTGCAAGTACAAATTCATGAAAGACCTACTCTTCTCATCTCAGTTAAATCTTTTGTGGGAATCCCATGCACATCCTGGGGTCTTCTCAGTATGGCACCACACCAGATACAGGAACATGCAAGGCAAACATAAGCCACAAGGTTTTGGATAACATGCAGATATGGATAAGATTGGCTATGTGTTTTTGTGATACAGCTTCCCTGGAAGCTTTCTGGGGCTTAATGTCCCTGAGAACATTTTGACATACGCTAATCCTAACAGTTCGCTGTGATGACCACTGTCTCTGGACTGGCTGGTCCTGGTCCAGAGTGTAAATCCTTTGTAGCACAATCCAGAGAAAAGACCTTGGGATCTACTTTCTTGTCACAGAAATGCCATACAGCCTGGTAATTGTCCTTTTTGCCTTTTGTCTGGAACGTGGGATTTTTCCTGTTTCTCCTCCCTGGGCTACGGCCTCAATGGTTAGCCAGTTCCTAGGTCTATGGCAGGAAGGCTGCTGAGATAGGATCAGGATGAGAATGGGGCCTCTTGGCCAGGAGCAGAACAGAAACTCCCAGACCCCACTGTAGTGATAAGTTGCATTACCCAAATAGGGGTATATCCCCTCCTTTTCATTTTCTGTTGCCATCTGACTCCACACAAGAACAGCTATAAATGGTTATTCTGGCATTTTTCGAAAGGGAAATCACAGAAAGGAATATGCAAACCTCAACTTCTTTTTAATGCCTTCTTTAATAAGCACTGAATGTTCTCGGCACTCCTGGGGAAGCAGAAGGAGCGGTATAAGCAACCTATTTTTAGACTCCGAGACATTATGTCCAGTGCAGCCGGTAATGTTACAGCTTTCTCAATGGTAAAGCAGCCATTGAACTCATTTAGTTTCTCAAAGCCCATCTAAAACTCAATGATTTTCTTCAGCATTCTGAATTTTTACTACCTTTTGTAAGTCTGGCTGTGCTGAGGCTTCCCACCACTTTGCCTACTGTGCAAATGCCTTGCAATCAGTAACACGTAGGGCTCTGATGTGGTGGCAACTGCATAAATCTGCCTCATTTCTCAGATCAGGTGCTGAGGAAGTAGCTGGTCTTATGGCCAGGAAAGACAGCTGGATCCGTTTCATAGAACGAGATTGTAGGAAATGATTTCACAGCCCAGATTTCCATTGTGCATGTACCAGCAACATATCTTTGTGTGCATGCAGTTTTCATCCCTACACAGCACCACGCATGCTGGAAGGACTCAATCCTTTGTGGGTGCCCATGAAGGCATATACCTGCACACAGCCATGGGTTCTGCAGCTCATCAGGTCACATCAGTCTTCGGTTCAAACTATTTAAGCTGGTCAACCGGATGGCACAGTCAGTGGCAGTTTGTGCAAATGCCTGTGCAAATGGCAGGAGAATTTGGTTCTTGGACTTAGCTTCCAAATTCTTATGCATCCTTCAGCCTTCCTAGCTTTCTTGTTAATTTTTTAGGACTATCTTAATTTTCTCACTAATCCTTTTCACTTCTCCATTCTCCCTCCCCTGACTCACAGAACTGTACAAGTTGAAGATGACAACCACATTGTATTCCCTAATAAAACTTATTCAACATCTTCTTCTTCTTTTTTTTTTTTTTTTTTTTTGGTGGCCTTCTCTACTTGAAATAGTTCTAGTGTTTTCAGCATTTTACTGGCTCAGTTTTGCTGAGTGATGAGTACAGACCCTTCTCTTGACTTCCTCATACACATCCAATTCAACACAGGCCTCTTAAGGTGCTGCTGGAGTACTTTGCCAGAGTCAAGCACATTGGGAAAAGGTGATCTAGTCAATACAGAGCACAAATTTCCCACTAACATCTCTTAAAGAAATTGTGCTGTCACAGATAGAAGGGCAGCTCTTTCTCAGGCTAATATGTGACAAATAGCAAGAAGCTAAAGACTAGGTATTAAAGATGACGTTTCCAACAGGGCGCATGAGGTTCTGTACTGGGGCCATCCAATGCATCCTGCGTGCATGTACAGGGGCCATTAGTATGGGCGCCACACTCCAGGTTCAGTGTACTGATGGGAAAGTGGTAAGCAGCAATGTGTGCTGCACAGCCCGAAGATAATACGAAATAAATCAGGATACTCACATCTAAAGCCTACTGCAAAAATTGGCACCAGAACACTAAATAACTGTGCAATAAGCTTGCAGGTGAAATTGAGTGCAAATAAAAACATAGTCAAACACAAGGAGAAAATGGTCTTAGCCATGCATACCCATCCACGACCTTTGATTTATCCCTTATGAACCAGGGAAGAGCTCTTGAAGTCGATGTGACTAGACGCCTGAAAATATCACTCAGAGCTTGGAGAGGCTCAGAAAGGCAACCAGACTGTTAGGCATGTGATCAGTGATACGACTGCTGCAGTGGTCTGCAAAATGCTCGTATATTTGAATTTATACCTCTTAATCATCTAGGTAGTGCAGTTAAAAAGTGTAGACTAGTGCTCAGGCATGCAAAAACCTTCCTCTGCATCTCAGGAAGGGAGTATAATGGGAAATATTATTATGCTGCCGTACAAAAGCAAATACAGACACCTTCAGTACTGCTTGAAGAGACGGCCATCTCAGTTTCAAAATACAGTAAATTAGAAAAATACAGAGATAAGAGATATGGAACTGCTTTTCTGAGAACAGAAAAACATGGCTTAAGATTCTTCAGCACGGAAAAAGAGATAAGACATGGGACTGTGCTGGAAGCATACACAAGATGGTACTTCAGCGAAAATGAATAGAGAATAACAATTGATTTTTTCACTATACAAGAACTGTGTCTATCTGATAAAGTTACTGGGCAGTAGGTTTCAAGCAAACAAATGGAAATGTTTTTCATTAATCGAATGGTAGAATTCACTGTGTTGTGCTGTTGTGAAGAAGGAAAAATCCTGAACAAATGAAATTGCAGGGATATTAGAAGACGCGAAATTTAGTCATCATTGGCTAGAAGAGGAAATGAATGTACAAATGACCTTGAGAGCTGTGCCCACCCGCTCTGACTGCCCCAGCCACAGTGCCAGGGAGCCCATGGCTGCTCCAGCCACCACGGGCAGCCATCTGCTCCCTGTCCCCATGTCCCCCACACTCCTCAGCAGCCAGACCAAGGACATGTTTTGCAGAAGTCCCATGCAGAAGTTAGTAACCATAACTGTACAGCAGTACAACAGCACTGAGGAGGGCAGAACATCCCATTTCTTGAAGCTGTAGGTATGATCTGTCACTGCTCGAGAATGTGCACCCTATCCATACTGGAATGGTCATACCACTCATTTAGACTGCAGAAATGAACGGCAAGACTCGATTTAATGTTAGAGTTTTTCACAGACATCCCCCTCCAGGGATGTGGCCAGGGCAAGGCTGGCTGCAGGGGATGCTCCCACAGTGCTGGAGGAGCGCCATACACAGGCAGCCATGGGGCAGGGCTGCGTGGGCACATCTCTGGCACTTTATTTCTGGGGCTGGAGGCATCCTACGTGGGGCCAACAATTTGCCTTTCTGGAAGTGATGTCAGGCATGCCCTCCCTGGGTTTGTTCCGGGTGGCACGTTCAGAGAGTACCGTCAGCCTTGGAACCAAAGCATTGCTATGATGAGTGCAGGAGGAAAAGAGATGTGGTCTGATCCTGTGAAGGATCAGAGAAGTGTTTGGAAGCATCAGTTCAAAAGTTTACTTTTAATTCCTCTATCAAAGGGCAGTGAAGTTTTTATTCCAGACTATACCTTCACAGTACAGACTTCCTGTTTCTTTTTGACTGTCCACAGGAGAGGTGTGTGAAATGCAACATGATAATTAGCCATCTGAAAAAAAAAAAAAAAATTATGTAATTATTTCTCCTGATTTACAGCACCTTTCACTGTCTGAATAGATTTTTATTTATGTTATTTTCAACCTTCAAACCTAAGGTGAAACACTAGAGCAAAAATAGAAGAAAAAAGAAGATATTGCCTGATAGGATATAATAAAGCAATTTTTTAAGTGTTTATTAGAGAATATCCAAGATATACCCATAGCATTTACCTTTTAATCTCAGCTATGGAAGCAGCAAGTCCAGGGAATTTCATGGGTTTATTCTCAATCTAAATAGTTTGAGAAGAGAAAATGCTTGTATGGGTGAGAGAAATTGTTCCAACTTGCAAGCTGGGAACAGGAAAATTAAGAGACAAGAAGTCAAAATAAAGTGTGAAAAATAAAGAAGGGGAAAGGAAGAAGTGTGTGCTGACTTCCACGGGCATATCAGCACTCTGTGAGTGTGGAGGAATGAGTGTGGGGACTGGAGAAACAAAAATTCTGCCAAGGAATAAGAAAGGCAGGCTCAGGGCGACACAGCAAGGCAGGACACCTCAGTAGAGACTGTAGGTATAACAAAAGTTATCCATCCACTGGGAGAAGTCGGATGAGGGCATAGCCACAACCTTCAGTTCTTTCAGCTGCACCCAATTTGGCTTTCTCTTCTACTGCTGAAAACTGCTTCCCGTTTAGGATAATGCAGCAAGCTGCTTTTCCAGGAGCTCAACTTCAGCTATCCTTGTCCTGGGGGCCAGAGTTTAGAGGAATCCTTCCGCAGCTGAGTTTATTTTGCCTCTGTGTAGTTTTGGTCAACCAAGTAATACTTTAGGGTGTTTTGTGCTTTCATCCACACCTCCAACTCTTTCCTATGGCAGTTAAGTAAAAGTGGACAAAACTGACATAACTGCATCCTCAGGTGCCCGGTGGAGCTGAATGTAAAAGCGTGTGTGTGTCTGTGAGGGGGTACAGAGGGCCTTAGCACCCGCTCAGCAGAGTATCAGCAGGGACAGACAGTCCACCGATCTTTATGCCCTGTCACACAGTGACGTGCTCTGCTCCCAAAAACCTTGCTGTCTGAGATCAAGGAATTAAAGCCAAACGTGGTTGGGCTTTGTTTTATTGCATGTGTGTGTTGCCAAGGCCATGCTTTGCAGAGTAGAGGTTTTCAAAGTGTTTTGACCCCTACAAAGCCTTACTAGTTAGTGCATCCCTGCTGAAACGCATGTACAAGAAGTTATGAAAGCTAGTGCCCAGGGCTAACCCTTGTGGCCTGTATTACTTACTGAAGGAATACGTGGAGCCATTAGAAAATGAGTACCAGAGGCACACAGATAGGCAGAGCGGGCTTCCATCTAGGAAAGCTGTCTCATGAAAGTGAAAATTTGTCATAAGCCCTAGTTAGATGCCGCTCCCTCACAATGTTGGAGCTGTAGATTGTTAACGTTGTTAACGTTGTTAACATTGTCAATAAAGAGAACCTGCTGCAGAAAACTTTGAAGACAGAACATGAGCTGTGCAAGCGGAAAGGACTTGGTGAGCAATCATTCTGGCCAAAGAATGGATCCTGATAATGAGGAGAATTTCAGGTGTAAAACTACAAAACTGACCCTGTGAATGAATTATAAATAATTCTTCTATTTTCTCCTGCATCGAAACAGTCTGAGGCTGGAGACAGATTAAACACAGCCCTAGGAAAGAGACCTAAGCATCTCCAAAGGCTGGGGATCATCCAGACAAACATGTGCCTGCAGCTGAAATTGGTGCCTTCGAACAGCTATCAGATCTCCCCAGATCTGTGCACCCAGGGAGCAGTGAGTCACCCCTATACGTGCCAGTTCCCAGAAAACGAGCTCACACTTGCACATCTAGAAGAGAGAGCTTCCAACAATCAGATTAAGTGCACTTACGTGTGAATGAGGTGAGTAATGAAACACCCATGACAACAGAGCACTTGCTGAGTCCAGTGGACGTGGAGCTCGAGATGTGGGATAAGACACAGAGCTCCAGAGGTTCAGTTATGGTGGGAAAAACCCTTCTTGGAGTGAGGTGGCCAATGCCTGGCATGCTATCACATGCTGCCTTCAGCTGAAGGTAAATTGGTAAAAGTTTAAAGAAATGTTTTTGGCCAGCTTGGAACAGCAGAAGAGCCCTATCTGTGCAATCCTCTGGCTTGTAGGTCTCCTCCAGCAAATCTCAGCCCTCTCTGAGGATTATCAGTAAGCTCTGCTCTCCTTGCATCCCTTTCAGGTTCTGTTGGGCAAGCTTGGCTAGTTTTTTATCCCCAAAGTACCATGACCTGAGCACTGCACCAGCACAAACCTGTGGGTAAGCTGCCTGCTGGGCACCCAACTCAGAGCAGCTGAGAGCTGGTCGCTGTGCCCTGTGCTTGTGTACTGCTCTGCATGTGGGTTTGGGAATGCTGCAAAACATACTCCTTTAGTTTTCAGCTGCAGTAATACTGTTGATAACTTAGGGTTTGTCTGCTCAAGCTTTTGTTCCCAAGAAATGGCAGCAGCACAAAAGAGATCATGCTGCAGTGGCTGATTTCTGTACATGCACCCCACTGATGTCACTGGAGCTCTATGGATACAGCCCATCTTCAGATCTCACAGCGAATATGAGACAATGCATGAATACAAAACTAAACATGCTGTCACCGACACTCCCAGGCCTCCAACTCCAAGGCCAGCAGAAGCATGTGGTGAAAGCTGCCCTTGAGGGTAATTCTAGCACCAATCTCCTTATCCTCGGTGTTTTGCTCAGCAACACTGCAGAAGACATTAAGCTCAAGATCTACGTGGATTTTCCTTCCCGTATGTACTGCAGCCTGATGAAATATGAATGAATTCAAGAGGAATTTCCTCCATCTGAAGTCTCACTCTGGATCAAGTTAGCAGAGCTTTTTCAGTGTTACAGAGATTTTAATTTCAAGAATCTGTTTCTTTTCCTGAAAATTCCCCAAGGTGAGAGTTGCAGAAGATTTTAGACCCAGCTTGGGTACACACTTAAGCTAATGCAGATAGCTGTTAAAAATCACCACTTATGAGCATATCCTAAGCATTCAAATCAGAAAAGAAAACTTTAATTTTCCCACCCTCTTTGGCTTATTGATTGCTCTCAAGTGCTTACCACTTTGCATAGTTACCTATTTCCTAGGAACAGAGTGGCCTTATGGAAATACTGGCTTACTGTTGGACACAACTGTATTGCTAGGAATCGCTCCCTTTGGGCACAGCGTATTGGTAGGAGGTTTATTTGCTTAAAACAGATAGTGACACGAGTTCTGCTTAGATCTGATGAAAAGTTCCATCATTCTATTTCTTGAAGCATTTTTTCTTCTTCACTCAGGCTAGTTTCTTGCAAAGATATTCTAAATGATAGATAATATGTGAATGGATGACAAAAAGCACAGTCAGAACGTTTGTTTCACAGGCGCAGATAGGATTATCTTTCCTAACCTATTCAAATGATAGACATTGCTAAAGATTATTGAAAATCACTGTGGAAGAGTCATAATACCGTTAATTACACTGCAAATACCAGGTGGTGTCTCAAATATGTAACAGTAATGATTAACTCTGAAACGTATCACATCTAATTTACCTCTTTGAAGGCTAATTGCAGGAGTTTTAAATACAGAACATCTGGTAAATGCAAAGTCTCCGTAGACAGAGGCAATCTTTCCACTAACCTGTTCATACAGGAGCCAGAAATGCAACCCTTCTGTTTTAAGCACACCCTGACTCCTTTCCATGCTTTTCTTATAATGATTTTCTTGATAAATCGACAAAGAAATATTACTAAGTGTGTTCACAGCCAATAAACTGCTGGAGAGTGGCCAGTCGCTGCTGATGCCATGTAGCATGGACCAGCCCTTTGCCTTGCCTCTGGTCGGTGTTACTAACATAGCTGTGCCTTTTCTCATGGCTGGGGGAGAAAAGTCGTGAATTTCACTTAGCATTGACTTCAGCCTCAGTTTTTCCATGATGAGAAGGCACAGGAACATTTTCAAAGGAACATTTGTGTTGGGAATGATAAAATCCCATCGTTAGCTCTATTTTGTAGCATTTCTGTTACCTCCTCGCGGGAGAGTCATCAGCCATTACTTGTCCACCCAACAAGGGTGGTACACGGCTGTATTTTCCCCCCCCATCAGCTTCAGAGTGCCTCAGTCAGAGCAAGGCATGCAGATCTGTAGCTTCTGGAGCAAATCCTGAGAGCCACATCAAAGCAGGAATGTGAATGGGGATGCTGCCTGACTCACAATGATTTGTGTTTTGACAGGCAGGGAGCAAACACAGTGTCAAGTAGTTCTCAATCTACAAAGGCAAACAAAAGAATTGCCAGCCAGAAATAGCTGTTGTGAAGGAGTTAGAATGCAAGTTTTGTCATGCTACTTAGAAAAGGTCAAGGTTGGTGACATTATTTCCCCATAAGAGATTTGCACAGCACCATCAGGCTTCTGGAAAGTCCCGGCACTACAGCTGGTCTGTTCCTCCTTTCCTCCAGGCAAAGCTTCTGCACAGAAGCATTTATAGGAAGCCAACTCTGAAACAAATAGCAACTACAGACACAAGAGCTGCTGAAAACTTACAGCCAGAGATGTCTTCCCCATGTAGGAATCACTGTCCAGGCTCCACATGTAAACAAAAGGCAGCTATTGGCTACTTCTACTACTTAGTGAAAAACACCATGCTGCATGGAAGCCCTCTGAAGAACATTACTGAGCAAATCCCACAGACTTTCTTCATAAGTTTCCTCAAGAAAAAAGACATTGTAGAAGGGATTAGTCAGAGATAAACCAATATACACTCATAACATGTTAAGAGCAGACATGTATACGTGTGAGAAAAAGAGAGATGCCACCCTTGTAACTATTTCTGATAACCCGATGATGATGTAAGAGTTTTGATTGAGGAGTCAGCAGTTTCTACTCTGTAGTGCCTCCCTTAGAAAAGGACCTGAGGAGCATTTTGCTATTGCAATGCTCTGTAATTATGAAGAGTGCACACAGAGGATCCACGCCCTGCTAGGTGAAACAGCACTGCATTACTAACTGCCTGAAACCCCTTCCCAGACAGTGGTTTTCCTCAAAACTCTCCAGGACATCACAAACAAACTTTTCTGCTTGGCTTTATGCTGCCTGATCTGCATCTTCTTCTGTGGTATTTCTCACTTTTGCTGTCAGTCCTGCCAGCTCCAGTCACCTGCATGTTCATCACATTGCCCCAAGAGCTTCTGGATTGCAGGGAGAGGAGCACTGGAGAGGGGACAAGAAAGCTACAGCAGCACTGGCACCTTTGGCTTCCAGCATGGCCTGGGGCAGAGGCTCCCATTGCGTTGGGTCTCCATGGCTTTTCACATCTGCCACCCAGGTGTGGCAGCTACATGCACTTCTCTTGGAAACAAAGTTCCCACAAAAGCAAGATCAGGAAGACAAGCATGCTGCGCATGCAGGATAATAAAGGTGAAGAAAGAGCAACTTCAAAACTAAGGAAATAGCAGGAAAGCTAGGGAGTACACCAGCAAGCAAAACGTCCAGAACAGAAAATGAGACCATCAAGATTGCAGAGCAATCAGCAGAGGCCATGGGCATGATTGCTAGACCTCCCCACAAGCCTGAAGGGTCCAAGGCCTTCAGCTGATGGGAGCTGCCTCGTCTCCAGTGAGACCAAGAAGGGGATTTGCCTGTTTATTCGTCAGTCCTACACTCTGCACGCTCCTGGCTGTCTGACAGCCTTTTTAAAGCTGAAATCCCACAGTTTTCTCCATGAACTTTAGAAAGGAGGCGTCAGGCTTTGTGCTAGTCTCTTATAAAAAGACCAGGCAAAGCTTAAAAACTTGTGCAGATACAGAAATTAGAGGAAACAAACCCTGTTCAAAGGGCATTTGTTTGTTAGGAGAGCAAAGGCAAATTTATATACTGTAATTCCCTCCTTTTGAAATGTGTTTCTTTTTCCTCTATAGATTTCATGCTAGAAGAAAGGCAAGAGATTTTTGGCATTGTTTACAATTCTTCTTTTCATGCAAATGCTTCCTATACATATTTTCTATGTACTGAAGTAGGATATAATTGCAGTTACTGTTTGTTTTAAAAGGGTAAAGATATAATGTACCATATAATATTGCATGTACTATAAATAGTACATTTATTATTTCCCTAGAATGCATAGGTGTTGTACCTTGACTTCAGCCCTGCAGTCTGGTTTCTAGCAGCACACTGTAATTGTGTAGGGTGACTGTTCAGTAGGGGGAAGGACCTTGCACAGCTTGGGTGAGCCCACTTGTAATCATGGCTCTCACCAGCTGATGGAGGCCTGGCTGACTGAAGGAACCCTGAGGAGAAGGAACCCTGAGTGGCTATGGGCCCACTGGAAAGCGAGCACTTCTTCTGAAGGTCCTGACCTTATTTATACTTTTTGCACCTTATGCATCACCATGCAGGCAAACCTGTGATCTTCACTTCTTCACACGTTTCAGAAATGTGTGCACACTGTACTCCTGCATTCCCAACGTTGTAGGAAGATGGTCCACCCCCTGGATGTATGTGGGTGTTTACAGGTTAGCCAGGCAAATGGGGGGAGGAGGGGTCCTGTAAGAAGCCTTTAAAAAGCAGCTCACATAGCTGCTCTGCCTACCGATTGCCAAGATGTTACGCAGATTTAACTATCATTTGTCTTTTTAACTTGGTCAAATTCTCTTTGAAAAAGTGAATCTTATGCACAAAGAATTATTGCTGTTCTCGGTAAGTTGTTATACATGTAGAGAGACAGATCGCATTTATTATTGTGCAGAGTAATACATTACTTACTGCATTTTATCAATGGCTGTGTCTGCGCACACAGGATCAAAAATAAATCTTAATGAACACTGTGACAACAGAAAACTTGTATTAAAGCACGGGACATGCCCCAAGCGATGAAGAAGAGCTGAGGGCAACCAAGCAAAACTGGTAAATGTTTGCTAACCAAACCAGAAACCCTCGGTGAGGGTGTTGAAGAAGACACTTCTATTGGAAATGCACTAAAAGAAGGAAATATAGTGCTCCTTCCTGCTCCAAACAAGCCAAACAGGCACTTTGGACTTGGGCTGGGACAGACTTAGAACAGCATGCAGGATCTTGCAGTAAGCCTGAGATGGCTCACCAGTGAGCAGCAGAGAGCAGGGTACAGCCCCCCTTCACTGAAGCACCCAGCATTTCACCTCTCCAGGCAGGATTTTGTTCTGCAGTCAAGAATCTGGTTCAGTAAAGCACCTAAGCACATGCCAAATATTGAACAGTCAAACCAAGCAAACCTTGCTGCACAGGGAGGCTCAATCTGCACTCACTGCTAGTCCTGGTGAGTGGGGTTGGGACTCCTGAACTGGGCACGTTCCCTGCTTCAAGTCCGAGATCCCAGCTGCAGGCTCAGGACACAGCTGCTGGAGCATGTCTCTCGCTGTAGGCTGTGTCTGTGTTCCTCCTCAGCAGCAGACTTTGTTCTACTCAGTTGGAGGGCAATTACTTCCCATAATCCTTTTCATGAAGGCAATGCTGGCAGGCATGATGGGTTCTTGCCATTGGATGTCTCCATGCTCGTGGCCTCTCAGCTGTCTTGCATTTCTGTGACTC
Source organism: Alectura lathami (assembly GCA_013399715.1). Taxonomy (NCBI): domain Eukaryota; kingdom Metazoa; phylum Chordata; class Aves; order Galliformes; family Megapodiidae; genus Alectura; species Alectura lathami. Next base: position 23,013 of record VXAV01002704.1, on the reverse strand, counting down.
ACAGGTGTGACTTTGTGCATGGCTCCATGAGGTGCCACCACTCAGACACAGAGCATGGAAGAAGCCTGTTCCTTGACGCATGGCAAGATGCTGATGTAGCATCCATTCAGAGCATCGGAGACAGGGAGCTGAGGGCTTGGTTCCCTAAGCTGAAAGTGCTCAGCCCTGCACCAACCCATGTTGCACGGTGCTGCCCTCCCAGCATCATAAATGCAGCTCTTGTGCCTTGCTGACAGCAATTTTTCCTCCATGCCCAGGGTTTACAAGACTTCAGGTGAAGTCCTGTTCTAAAGTGCAAGCATGAAAGGAATCCATTTGCAGAAGATCAAAAACCCATCCTGGCTTGCCTGTCTTTGTTACACGCTGTCATTTCTGTGATTTCTCCTTCTGGCGTAGCTCCATTGTCTCAAAATAGCCTTCTCTGGAAGGGCAGTCATTAGAGTCATCAAGTTTATTTTGAACAGGTACAAGTGCCAGGCACCTCAAGAGCCTGACAGCTTTTTCCTTCCAACCCTATGACCAAGACAAATCTTCCCAGCGCATTTCGGCACACAGTCTCCTTCTGGCTGAGCTGATGTTCCCATCATTTTCCTTTCATGTTTCCAATCAGATGAAAATCTTGCATGGGGTTTCCTGTAGAGACATTTATTGTCACATATTTTGTATATGGGCAGTGTGCGATGACGACATGAAAGAACAACTGAGCCTGAATATTTCTGGCTCGGATAATTAATATAATATGACAAATGCTTTCTTTATGAGTCTTTTCTAAGCTCTCTTTATGGAGTTCCTCATTTCACCACTCTGTAGCAATCTTACTTCTCAAGACACTTTCCACAGTAGGAAGTAAGTGTCATAAAAATTAATAGATGTCTTAAGGAAATGAAGTCCCTGGGGTCTTTGCTAAGTGGGCACAGTATTATTCACACACTTAGAGTTTAGCGCTAGCTTAAATGCTTTTGTCAAGGGTGGCTGAAGGAAGGAGAAATCTCACCCAAAAACATTCTGCAGAATTAGAGATGAAACAATGTTATGTCCCTTCCAGGACACTGAGATAAAAATTACTTGTGTTCTCACACTGGCTTTCCATACCCTATATAATTTCAGTTTCTGCCACCCTCAGGTCCTTTTGCAATGCTCCCTCTCACTCCTCAGGTGGTTTTACACACACTGTTGATGTATTTGCTGAAAAACAAAGCAAGGCACTTTTACTGAGGCATAACATCTGCCCTTCTCTGGCCTGATTTCATGTTTTCATCCCCAATTCACACCATTGCATCTCATTTCCAATCAGAACTTCAAGAGAAACCCACCTTGAAAAGCTACTTTTAAACATTTTTCCTTTATAAGGTTGTTACTGCTCAGGTGATTTTCCTTATCACTTTAAGGTTGACTTGGAGCAATGAAGTGCAGATGGAGAGAAGGAATCAAGGATGTCATGCCGGTACCTGGACTTCTCTGTGCCCCGGGGACAAGCTAATTACACCTTTCAGCTATGCCTTGGAGAAAGCTGGGGAAAGAAATGACATCAAAGCTCCCTTTTAGTTCTAAAGACAGAAATCTCTTCAGACAATCAGGAGGTTTTTAAGACTCTACATTATAGCAGAGGTTTAAATACGAGCAGAAACGCTTCCACATCTGCAGATTTCTCTACCCACAGTTTAGTTTTTCAGTGTGGCACAGGAACACAGGGCAGTGACTGTCTATTTGCTGTCCGTCTTTCCATATGAGAGCATACAATGCAAAAGGTGGATTCAGCTGCACCTTAGAAACTGCTTGAGAAAAATAGAAGACTTCATGGAGAAGAGTTGAAGTTTTTATCTGTTTCCAGTGCAATGGCTCCTGAGACTGAACACTTGCTCCTGATTTTTTCTTGCCTATTGACTCCGCTATTTTTCCTCAGCTACTTCTCGAACTTCGTGCCAGTGTCACTTGGCAGGCCTGGCCCTTGTAGGGAGCTGCTCCTTCTCCTGACAACAGCTGCTTTGCCTCCTCAGCTGCCAAAGCTTTTTAGGGTGTGAAGAAAAGAAAACTAGTAGCAATGTTGAACAAGGTTTATTCAGCAGTTCCTTGTCACAGAATTACACATGTAGGCTGGAGGAGACCTCCACAGGCCACCTGGCACAACCCCTGCTCAGAGAGGGGCTGGTGAGAGCAGGTTGTTCAGCAGAATCTCCAGGGATGAATATTCACTAATCTCTCTCTGCTGCAACAGCCTGCTTCCATCAGTTTGTTCCCTTCAATCCAATGAGAGTTCCTCCCATTCCAGCTTGTGCCTGTTGCATCTTGTTGAAGCCCTTGTTGTATCGCAGCACCGCCAAGAAGAGTCTGGCACTGTCTTCTACGTGCTGTCACATCTGACAGCTCTTTGTTGAGCTCACTCCAGCGTGTCCACGTGTTTCTCGTACTGAGGAGCCAAAAACTGGATCCTGTACTCCAGATGTGTATCACCAATGCTGAGAAGCAAGGAAGGATCACCTTGCTTGATCTGCTGGCAGCATTTGCTGATACAGCCCAGGACACATCTGGCTGTCTTATGCTATTAGGGACATAGGGTGGCAGGGTGATTTTAGCTTCAATACATTACCATGTCTCAGTTTCATGTGCACAGCACCAGCACACGTCCCTCTTCATCCTGGACCTTCTTTCTAGCAACCTTGAGCAAAAAGGTGACACACATCACATTAAAACAGTTGCAACAGTATTTAGTAGCAAAAACTGAGTCCTTCAGAGAAGTGCGCAACCATCCACCTCTCTGGTGCTCATTTTGAAAACAGGCCATTTTTATGAATGAAGATCTGCTCCAAAGCTCACTGAAATCAAGTGGAACGTTTTGTTTGTCTTCAGTGGATTTGGATCAGCTGCATGATAGAATAAAGGGATTTGCACACATCCAGCAAGAGCTTGGAGACAATTAAAATCTTAGCTGCAAAAATTGGGCCTACAAGATGCTGTTCTTTAGGGAACACCACTTGCAGTTGTAAGATAGCATGCACTCTGCTTCCCTGCCTGAGTGATGAAATAAACCCATTGGATTAGCTACTATATAAAATATAAATATTCTTCTGGAAAAATAAATAAATAAATAAAGCCTGCCATTCCCTGAAGTTTTCTGTTGTTGAATCCTCTAATAATTGAGACAGCTGTGCCAATAAAAAATTGCAGGATGCTTGGCAATTTATTGGAGTGTCTGAAAGGCTACCTGTTATCCTCTTGCTACAGCCTTTAATACTAACTCACAGCAATCTCAGAAATTACATGGGGAATTAGTAGAATTTGTGTGTACTTGTCCTTTTAAAATGATTGCTGCAATAGAAGTACCATCTGTCCATTTAATGTGAGAATATGCTTTGGAATTTCCCAACTCTTCTCCTCTTTTCTCAGCTAAGTATGTAAATAATTTATTATTTTTTTAAAGGAAAAAAAAAAAAAAAGAGAGAGAGAGAGAGAGGCGGGGGGAAAGAGAAAGGGCAATACACCCCGTATGTACCAAACCACTTCTGGATGTTCTGGACTTGTGTAACGCCCCAGAACACAGCCTATTCTACCAAAACTCTTCAAAAATCAGAAATTACATAAGCATTAGCTATTGTTAAAATGAATGGCCAGTCTGGATAAGACTTTAAGCATAAAGCTGCTCTGAAATATGTAGTAAACACAGTAAACACCCACAAGATGTTTCCTGGCTTCTGTTTATCTTCTTTATGTGTGGCGGTGCTTATTACCATTTGCATATAACTTTAGCTTGTTAAACTGTAATTTGCCTGCTTCCCAAATTAAAATGGACAATGGAAACATGGACATTTTCCCAGCTCACAGTGTAATGCTGGCCATGTGTTAGAGAGTGTCAATCCTCTGACAGTTATAATGAGAATGGCTGGGAAGAAAAAATATAATTAGCTCATGAAGAAAACAGAAAATTTCCCCTGTCAGGGCAGGCCTGGTTCAGCAGTTGCATCACTCATGCCCAGCCAGATGACACAAAAGGGATACTGAAGACTTGTGAACTTTCTTTTCATTTGTTTCCAGCCTAAAAAAGGCATATGTAAACCTCAGATGGAAAATTCAACAAGCAAACAAGCAGCACAGAGCTGCTGTAAACGTCTAACTGGTAGGTTACTGCATAAGTAGGGCCTGGTGCAAGTTGTTACCAAACTCTGCTTCCAGGCTTAGTTCTGTGACCCCAGCCTGTAATAGCTACCTGGGCTGAAGCAGAAGCTGTCTCCTGCCAGGCTGCAGTGCCTGCTGTGAGCAGCTGAGGCATCTCCTGACTCCCCTAAAGAGGTCACTGAGCCCACCATGCTATCACAGTGGGGGTGACAGAGCAAATGCAGGGACAGCTCACAGTAACTCCTCTGTTCCTAGCCAGGGAGGACAGCCGAACAAACATACCTGAAAAATGGCCAATTCATTTCTGTGAAGGCTGAAAAACAAACAGGCTGACTATTTTCTTTTTGAACAAGAAAATGAAAAGAACAGGAAAAACACCTTTAAGCTGAGAACCACAACTGCTTTTCTACAATGAACACCCAATTATAACCCCTCAAGCTAGTCAAAATTCAGAATTTTGTTATGACAGGTAATTCTGATACTTAAAAGAAACAAAAATCATTTCCTGAAAAATATTCGGCTGAGGCTGAGTTTTCTTCAGCAGTAGGACCTAATGGAAATCCTATGCTCATTACTTTCCTTCTGCTTTTGCTAATAGAGGTGTCTTCCTACGGAGTGTTTCCGTTTTGCTGAACAGGAGTTTCCTAACAGTGAATAATGCTCTGCCAGAAATTGTACAACCAATTTTAATAGCACTGAAGGAAGAGCTTCTTTCCAGCAGAGGAACAAGGTCATTTCAGCCTTCAGCGTTCCCTGCAGAAGAGGAGGGTTTCGTGCTGCTCTGTACCTTGTGGCAGTGATCCGACACCAGGTATTTTGCTGGAATCACCCCACTGCTGCCCTAATGCTGAACAAACCAAGCACTGATCTTACAAACCTTCCCTTCAAGGAGCGGTAAGGGAGCCTCTCACCAGGAACTTTCTTTGAAGGGAGAAATCCAAGTCTCTTCTTGGCCATCCAGCTCTGTGAGGACACTAACAGCTGGACCACCGTTAGTGGTCACAGTGCAGAGAAAGCAGAAGTCTGTAATGCGGGTAGATCACATTGCTCAGGGCTGCTTTCATCTCATTAGCATTTGGCTTAATAATTAAGCTGCACTTGGATTAGCTGTACTTGATCAAAGGAAAATTACCCAGTGTTAGTGCACAACCGTCATCTGATGAGCCAGGATTGGTGGGAATGCAGAACGTAAATGTGGCTGGGGTCAAACTGTCCATAAAACCCTCCTGCTGATATCAGATGAGAAGCTCTGAGCATCCGGAGGCCGTGGTAAAAGACAAGAAAAGCACTCCCCAGCATTCAGGGACAGCAGATGAGACAGCAAATATGGCCACAAGTGTGTGGGTGTAGAGCTTTATGTAGGGAAGTGGCACAAACATGTGGAAAGAAAAAAGAGCGAGTGAACCTGCCCCCATGAGGTTTGGCAATATCTGCAGACCCTGGTATGTGGCGCAAAGGCATTCTTTCCCAAGAAAGGCCAAGCCTACAGCCATTCCCGTCTCATCTCTCTTCCTCCTGGTCTTAAAGTAGCAATTGGATCGCTCAATATACACCAAAATTTAAAGAAACATTAGGAGAACATGAAGAAAATATATGCCAGTTTCCCTGGAATAAATAAATGTCCCAAAGGATTCCTTTTTGGCTTTGTAGCTCACCTGCACCCCTGTACGCTCCCAGTAGGGCATTGCTTGAACCAAGTGTAAGTGGTTGAGTAGAAAAAAACACCAAGAGCTCCTGAAAAGATTGCCAGCTCCAAGTCATACTTCAAGCCCCCTAAACCAGGAGACGACCTTTAAACGTTTTTCAGAGTAGCAAATGTTTGATTCCTCTTCGGTCTCCCCTGTGTCCCTCCAGCACATGCTATCACAAGTGGTTCTCTGCCAGTTCATCGCATTTCACATAACCCCAGCCCCAGCTCAGGGCTGGAGGAGTTAATTGTGTCGGATTTGGCCAGGTAATCAGGAGACTGCAGAAGGATGCTGAATGCTGCTCAGGCTTCATGACAGTGCAGCAAGCTGGGAACACTGCTGTGCTATCTCCAGGTAGCAGTGCATCTGGGCAGGAATAGCTCTGCACAACCATGCTACGCCATGGTGTCAGCAATTACTTTGAAAAGTGAAGAGTAATTTTTGTATTACAAAGGACCACGTCAGACACTGTTTTCACACATCCATAAACCTGAATTCTTGTTTCTTAAGCTGAGTTTCAAAATATTTTTAAGCAATGGATTCAGCTTGCCTGCTGCAAAATGTCACCGGGGCTTGCGAGCCCTGCAAACCAGCCTGTCCCAGGAGCACACGCAGAGCAGAGCAACCCTGGGGGCACCTGCTCCAATCTTTGCACAAGAGTTGCTCTCTCAGGCTGCATCAGGGTCTGGCACCACTGACAGACACAATTCTGTGGGCATCTGCCCTAGTATTTCTTCAACGTTTGGTAACATCAGCTCATCGTTCTTCTGTCCCTGTGCTGGGACATCTATTCTGGACAAACACACCCTCCTCAGACTCTTTGTGGGGACTGACTCTTCCTTCAGCAAGTATGGGCACTTAGAAATGATGAAACGTTATGGAATGTTGTGGAGAATCAGGTCACCTCCTGCTAATCCCTCTCTGTCATCAGAAATACAGGTAATATGGGTCATTGGTTCGCACCGCTGCGACAGCTCACCCAAAACTTCAGAGAGGGGTTTCTAAAGGCCCTCTGCCCTCTTTGAGGAACAAAGTCATCACTAAGGCTAATGACATCTTAGTGCATTAGTGCATTAGTGTACAGGTCCTTGAAGACCAACATAATTGCATTTATTTTCAGATCACAGCTAAACAGAACACGTGGCCAGCAAGGAGCTCCCTGCTGAGCCCTAAAGCAGCATCGTGTGTTTGCAGTGAGCTTACCAAATGACATCACAGGGTCATTTAGAGAAACTGAGAGCAGTGTGAAGCCTTGCAGGCAGTCCTTGCCCCCAGATACAACAGAGTACCTCATCTTCCTGCAGAGGGGCTCAACTCTGAAAGAGGCAAGGGGCAAGGGGCACACAACGACGCTGCAGGCGGGGATACAGGGGTCAGTGTGAAGTAGGTGGTAAAAGAGCTCCAGAATGCCAGGAAAGAGCATCTGAAGTCAGCTGAGTGACAAAGCTGAGAAACAGGCTCCATTTACAAGACACATCCAAGTTAGGGAATGCAGTTGCAGGTAAAATAGCCAGGTAGAGAAACAAATAGGATCCTGCTTGAGAGATCTGCAAATCACATTCCTGATCTGCAGCAAACCCAGCAAGCTAAATTGGATTTGGACTTGCTGAGAAATCTTTAGGGAAAAAAAATGTTTTCTCTTATTTCCCAGTGGATCTACATTTTCACAGCTCTGTCTCCCACAGTCTACCAGGAGGGCAGACAAGACTGATTGTCAGCAAAGTGCAGTGCTGAGAGCAGCAAGGGGGAATTAAGCTGCTGCCTCAACAGTGTGCTGGTGCACAGGAGTGTGAGCTCCTGTTAGATGCAGGCATAGCAGCACGTAAGATGATTTGGTTTTGCATCAAAATGTGTTTTGTACAAAGACTTCTAACAGAAATTTGGCCTCTAATTTGGTGCATTTGTGTTCAGTGTCTGGCTCTGGTGAACGCTTGTACACCTCAGTAATGCTATAGGCGATATTTTTGAAGAAAAGGAGTGGGTTCGCTTTGTATGATGGGTTCTGGGAAATGAAAAATCCTGATTCAGAATGTACTTTAACCATGATATGCACATGTCAAAAACTGGAGATACCCAAAATGAAAATGTTTAGGGAAGATGTATTATTTTGTTTTCTAATCACTGGCTTTGAACACAAAATAGAGAGAAACTACATGGTAATGCCCCTTGACAGGTGATGCTATCAGCAGCAATGAGGAGATACTATTTACTGACCACAACCAGAGTGAATAAAGCTGCTCTTATAGAGGCTCCAGTTCTCCTCTTGCTGCTACAGAAGTCATACTCACAACACTGGATTGCTGCTTGAATCTTCTCAAGGCTGCCAGAGAAAAAGGTGAGGCTTTGTCAGCTTTCTGCATGAGAGCAGAGAGAGAAATGACACGAAGATCCACAAGGCAGTGTTACTAGCGGTTAGGGACTCTGTTTCAAGCTAATTTTTCCTGGACCTGCTCTCAGCCAGCACAAAAATGTTCGAAGCAGAGGCTGGACTGCTGAAGCATTACAGCACCAGATGCTTGTTTGCTCTTTTATGTGATCGACTGCAGATTGGATTCTCAAATGCCTAAGCACATGAATTGACGCTGATCACCTGAAGCTGCAGGCCACCTTCTGCAGAGGCAATTTGACATAAACTTTCATCAAGCACAATATGCTTTCTACCGCAGTTACAGGTGGACTAATTTGGAGAAGGATTTGCTTGCATTTGCTGATAATTATATTGCAATTTTATTACCAATTATTCTAGGACCTTTTTCCAAATTAAAAAAAAAAACAACATCGATCACTTTTTTAAATGGAAATTTCACAATCAAGTTACCACGGTGATAAACTGAAGGTAGTGGTGCTTTCTACTTTGACCAAATGTCACATTGCTGACCAAGATCGAACACTGCATGACAGCAATCATGAAAGGAGAAATTATTATTGAAACACCAGTCTCCTATTTCTTGTACAGTTTGTAATTAATGAGGCCACATTTTAGCCATTTATGCCACCAAAAGTTGAAGGTAAAGTCCAGCAACAGCCTCTGTTCTTCTTCCTTGCCTCTCACCTCCATGGCAAGCTCCCTGCAGCTGTTCTCCAAAAACCAAATAGCTCATCAGCAGCTGATGCACTGCGATGGTCAAAAGGCATAAATGCTCTGTGGCCTAGTGCATTTCAGGTGCCACCATCCATTCCTTCTCATTTTCCATCGTTGTTTGCCAGCTCCCACAGGATACAGGAGAGCATTTGAAGGCCAGAAGCACATCCAAGCGAGCCAGCATGGATGTGGTCCATGGGGGTCACAGGTCCGGGGCTCAGAGCCCCCCGCATGGCCCTGCAAGCCAGCAGCTGAGAAACCCCCGCAGGCAACAGGGGCTGAAGTCATGCCCAAGGGGGAACTTCATAGGTGTTGCCTTTTCCACTTCATTTCTCTGCCCAATTTCCTCTGCTGCTTTTCCTGCTCTGCTGCTTTTTTTCCCCTTCCAGATCTTACTGCTCTTCTCTCATTTTTTTCCCTTATGGATCTTTTAATTTTTACATAAAAATTTCACTGGAAATACCATGACAGCTTTGGCATTTTAGTCAGCAGAAATCTGCAAGGCAATAACCTTGTCTGTTATAAACAAGAAAGCATGAAGGAGCCTGTTCATTTGAACATTTCTCCATTTTGCCCAATACTGTAATGACAGGGTTGAACTGTAACTAAATATTTTGTGCTTTCCAACCTGCCACTGCATTGTACAAAATGTATTGAGTTACACTGCTTCAATTTTTTTTGGAAGAGAGAGTAAAAATAACATTTGCCTCATTCCCAATTAATTTCTGAGCTACAAGTATTGTGATGGACTACCATTTTTTCATGACATATATTCTTCTCGTGTCTTTTGCACTGCAAATGTACACCATATCATTGCTGATAAATAAATATAGAAATATGGTAAAAGGAAGTTTCTTTCAAATATACCCAATGTGAAAGGAGATAAAAGCTCCCTGCAGGTTAAAGAGATGCTATCTGCAAAAGGAAATGAGGAAAGCAAAGTCTGCGTCCACTATTAACTGTGAAACTGAAGGTCTGCCCAGTCCAGGCAGCCTTAGGCTGCTCAAAATTTAATAGCACTTCCCTAAGAAAGTCTAAGCAAGCCAGCTGTCCTCAGGCAGCTTCAAAGATGGGATGCCACCTGCAACAGGAATGATGCTCATCTGCCATGGACACCGCACAGCTGTCAGTGTGCATGCAGCCTGGCATCTTCAAGCAAAAGCAATCACAGGATCTGATGAAGCACAATTCTGGGCAAGTAACAGGATGATGTTTTAGTGCTAATAGATGATGCCAAATACTCCTCAAACTATGTCATATAAAAAACTGTAACCTTCAGCATAATCGCAGGATTTAAAGGTGAAATAAAAAGCTCTGGACCTAGTTCTTTAATTTCAGCAGGTTTGGTGTCATCATGATTTGCCACCTGAATGAAAACACCATTTGGTTTACTAGTGAAGCAGAGAAACTGACCAGCCAGGATAGTGCTTTTAGTTAATATTTCTATTGGGAAAAGATGAATTAGGATGCTCTCTGATCATAATTTCATGTTGGTACTACCTAGAAACTTCACTTCACACTGAAGTGTGGCTCCTATACTCTAAGATGAAGGATTTAAAAGAATTACTGGGGCAGAAATCATTCTGCAAAGTTCAGATCACTGCAGCCAGTGGTTTTGGAGGCATTTAAAATGCCTTTGAAGAAGCAGCTTAAATGCATAAGCTCTAAAATATGCAGAGATGACATGAGAAATTGAATAAAATAGCAAGGTATTCTGTGAAAAGAGGGAGGTAGAGGTAAGATATAGCTATGTGTAGAAAACTGGGGGACTCTTACACATTGCCTGGCTTTGGGGCACGTGGACATGTTAATAACGGGCTAAGGAATTAATAGTATGAAAATTGATGTTAAGCGGATACTTTCAAAGCATTTTAGTTAATATAATAGTGCTGTAATACTTCAAAAGCTTTCCTGTATTTTTAACAGGAACTGTGCATCCGTCCTCAATCCATTGAACAATTTTTGCAGGAGGAATTATTGTATATATTTCCTCCTCTTCTCCCTCACTCTTCATTTGCTTTGAATTGATTCATGCTCCATGGCAGTTCCTGGAAACTAAAATAGGAAGGAGAAATATAGGTGCCAGGCTAAAAATAACAGCTGATGAAGCGTGGTTTAATGTCTTAGTTACTGTAGCCAAAGCTGAGATCAACCTGCATATGCTGTAAGGGTGGGGTTCCGTCCGCGTAACCACAGCTATCTCAGGGCACTGGGTGACTTCAGTAGCTCCTTCTGTAGCTAATGGCAACAAACAGATACCAATAAGCATGAATTCTACCCACCTAATACTTGTGGGCCAAGTGAGGTTATATGAATTGCCCTCTAAAAGGGATCTCTCTGTCTGTGATCACACGTGTAGCTGCATATCTGTTGAACACATCTGTTATATCAGAGATCCAGGTCACAGCCAACCCATGCCACCCATGGTCACTCTGAGATGTCCGTGCATTTAATTCCCCCACAAATAGGAATTTCTAGAGCCTTTTATATAGATTCATATTTTTATACAGACCCCGGTCAAGAAGAGTGAGGTGAACATGTCAGCCTGTGAGTGCTGGCAGGCATGGCAGAATCAGTTTGAAATTTAGAAAATGTCCAACATTGATGAGGCTTAAAAAAAACCAGCCAGGCTAACATGACTGTGTTGAGATCTTGGAGCTGAGTGAAATACACACTCTGCATTAAAATCAGACTCCAAAATTGCTTTCAGGCTCTCGACCTTGAGAAGGGGTCTACAGAGCATGAGAGAAAGCAAAGTGCTTGTTTGGGATTTTCACTCTCAGCAGTAGAAAGCGCTGCATTTGAGAAGCAGCAGGTGAGCTTTTGATGAGCTTGAAATCTCGCAGGAAAATGTGAATCCTTGCAAGTATATCAGGCATGCAGGCTGTTCAGTCTTCAGAAAAATTTAAAGAATAAAATATTGCAAATATCTGTAAAAGCTGAAAAACTTTACCAGCAACAATAATCTGCATCATTGCCTCTTTTAAGAGCCCAGTGGGCAGATCTTGCTGAAGCAAACTGGTTTATGGATAGCGCTGGAGATAATATAAATGCAAAATGTGTTGTAAAAATGGAAAAAAAAAATAAGACAAATAAGAGAGGGAAAAAGAATCTGTGTTCAAAAGTTAACAAAAACATATCTGTTAATGAAAAGATGCAATTAAAAGTTTGAAAAAGCATTGAACTGCCTATGAACAACGTTCAGAAATAGGACAGAAGCAAGTTGTAAAGACGGGGATGTTTTGTGAGCTGTTAAGATGGTATTGGCATTTCATCCTTTACTTTTCTGTTTTAAAGGTAGAAGCATTCCCAACTGATGCCTTTTTAAAGCATTTAAAAGTTAATGTTCATGATTAGTTAAAATGGGCATGAGTAAAGATACCAGCGCCAATAAGAGACCAGGGAGCTAAAACATTGCCACTTGCAGGTCCTTGACACCTCCAGTAATGGTCCCTGCAAAACAGTGCCATACTGCATATTCAAAAGGAAGGAATAAGCTGGTCACCTTTTCCCACTCTTATGTTGAAGGGCATTCAGTTTCCAAAGCAAAGCATTTGGGGTTGCTTTTACAAGTGAAAAAAGTCAGCTTCCAGGAAAAAAAGAATAAAACAAAAACATTCAGGACTAAACTCTCTATCAACAACCCTAATAATTCCTATTCTTAAAGAAATTGTTGGGAACTAACTTTAAATATCAAGGCCAACTTGACCACCCACACTGAAAACATTTACAAATAAAAAGCTAGTGCTATCCTGTATTGAAACTCTAAAATTAATGATATCACAACAGAGTAAATTGCCCCTGGTGTTAAATTAAAACCCTCCAAACCTAAATGCATGGTATTAGTAATGGCACAGAAAGATGCTAACAGATAATCAAATGCTTAATGCAAGCTTTTAAGGATGCATTCTTGCAAAATTTTTAGAAGAGTTTCCTTGAACATACACCAACAGGTTCAAGGAGACATGTATAAGACTCATACATGTTACTTTAGTATGACTGTTGTTCCCTTTGTTGTTGCTGTTATTGTTTTTAAACTTGCATGTTAGCTGTGGCTGTCTGCACATGTACAAGGTGTGCACAATAAAGTCATCATCTACTAACTTCTTGGGATCTGTGTGTAAAGGCTCATCACCCACTAAAAAAATATAAAATAAAATAAAATAAAATAAAATAAAATAAAATAAAATAAAATAAAATAAAATAAAATAAAAATGCTGTCATACATAGTGTGAGACCAAAGGAATCAATATTTGGCAAAGAAGCATCCTCAAGGCATCTTTTGGACAATGATTCTACACAACCTTCTGTAACTCCTTCTTCTCTCTAATGCTTTTCCCCTAACAGCAGGGAGTGGTTTGGAGCTCTCAGATAACAGGGCTCACAGTAAGACCGCTGATACATCTTTTCACCTACTGCCTTACTTTCCACTGTGCTCACATTATTAATACTGTGCTATCTGGTACACAGAAAGCCAATATCAGACAGCAAGGAGAATTAATTACCACAGGCTTTGAGGCTTTGAATCATGTACAATCCACCAAAGCCTTTGTCCAGAACAACCCAACCCTTGCAAGAAGACTTAGACATACAACTAAATACCAAGGAGACAATAATTCCGTTGCAGGTAGGAAGGTAATTTTCTTGGTAAAAGTAAGTTAAAGGAAAGAGAAAGTGAGATTCAGCCAGGAGTGTTTCCTTTTCTTTAAACAATCCTGGAGCGCATATCAGAAGAGCACCAGAAAACGACCTTAGGTACAGGCTAAAATGAAATTATTTCAATGACAGTGTGACAATTGCAACTGATGGCATAGTGACACCTACTGATGAACACATACATTGCAAATACTTGTAAGATGAAAGGTTAGTCCACATCTTAATGAAGTCTTTTTTTTTTGTTCCATCTCTGAACCCATGCAGCGTACAGCACTACTGTGTTACCACAGTGACAAAAGCGGCTTTGTCTACTGCCTCACTGCTAGCTTCAAGGGTACAGAATAATTTCCTCAACTCATGCAATTATCCCGGTAACATAGAAAAGAATATCTTGAGTTAGAAGGGACCCACAAGGACCATCAAGTGCAACTTCTGGCTCCATGCAGCACCACCCCAAACCCAAACCCTGTGTTATGAGAGCGGTGTCCCAATGCTCCTTGAGCTCCGGCAGCTCGGGGCCGTGCCCACTGCCCTCAGGAGCCTGTGCCATGCCCACCACCCTCTGGGGCAGAATCTTCTCCTAACCCCCAGCCTGACCCTCCTCTGACACAGCTCCATGCCGTTCCCTCAGGTCCTGTCGCTGTCCCCAGAGAGCAGAGCTCAGCGCCTGCCCCTCCGCTCCCCCGGGAGGGAGCTGCAGGCCGCCATGAGGCCTCCCCTCAGCCTCCTCTGCTCTGGGCTGAGCAAACCGAGGGACCTCAGCTGCTCCTCACACATCTTGCCCTCTAGACTCTTTCACATCTTCATAGCCTTCCTTTGGACCCTCTCTAATAGTTTAATGCCCTTCTAATATTGTGGTGCCCAAACCTGCAGCCAGTGCTTGAGGTGAGGCTGCACCAACGCAGTGGAACAGGACAATCCCTACTTTTAAGCAGTTAGCTATACTTTGCTTAGTGCACCCCTGAGCACAGTCAGCCTTTTTGGCTGCCAGGGAACACTACTGACTCATATTGAGCCTACCATCCACCCAAACCACAATCATTCTGCCATTACATTTTGGTCAAACTGTTATGACTTTATATTGTACTACAAAATTTCTGTTTATGAATGAATGATATGTATGTATTTATGAGCAGTGTGAGGCAGCATTGCAACACACACTCCACACTAGCATTCCTCCTGCTTTTCATTAAAGACTTGCCCTGTTTCAGTGGAGGATCCTGTAGAAACTGAAATTATACAGATGTGGCCTAGGAGAAGTAATGGCTTCAAGTTAGGACAAGAGGTGATGGCCTCAGGCTGCACCAGGAGAGGTTCAGGTTGGATATTAGGGAAAATTTATTCTCAGAAAGAGTCAGGGAGTAGAACAGGCTGCCCAGGGAGGTGGAGGAGTCACTGTCCCTGAAAGTGTTCAAGAAACGTGTAGATGTGTCACTTAGGGACATGGTATAGATGTGCTCTACAAACCCCTATGGACATCCACAGAGAAAGGGCAAACAGAAAAAGCAGGCTGAAGAGAGGAGCCATTGCAAGGTAGCCCTTCAGGAACATGCATGGAACCCTGCCAAATTCAGAGATTTTTCAAGTACTTGTATCTACCTGAGCAAAAAAATAGAGCCTCCGGGAAGACCTCATTGTGGCCTTCCAATACTTAAAAGGAGCTAACAGGCAGGAGGGGGACCAACATTTTACACAGGTGGAGAATGGTAGGACAAGGGGGAATGGGCTAAAACTGAAAGAGGGGAGGTTTAGGTTGGACATCAGGAAGAAATTCTTCCCTGAGAGAGTGGTGAGGTGCTGGCACAGGCTGCCCAGAGAAGCTGTGGCTGCCCCATCCCTGTCTGTGTTCAAGGCCAGGCTGGATGGGTTCCTGGGCAGTTTGATCCAGTGAGCTAGTGGTTGGCAACCTTGTCCACGGCAGGGGGCTTGGAGCTAAATGGTCTTTGAGGTCCCTTCCAACCCAAGCCATTCTATGATTCTATGATGATTCTTTGTGGGCCTTTTGCAATGACATCTTGCGAAAGCTGAAGTTTTGTCCTTGTGCTGTGAGAAATGGGTTTTGTTGGTGATGTTCTTCTGACTTTTCCTTTGGGTTTTGTTGTGCTTCAATCAAGAACAATAAAGACACAATGACTAGTCACATACGTGAGCCACTCAGTTCAGCTTCTCAGGTATTTTGAACTACAGAATCATAGAATTAGAAGACACCTTAAAGATCATCTGGTTCCAACTCGCCTGCCATGGGCAGGGTCAACTTTTACTAGGTCAGGTTGCCCAAAGCCCCATGCAGCCTGGCCTTGAACACTTCCAGGGATGGGGCATCCACACCTTCTTTGGGCAACACATTCCAGTGTCTCACCACCCTCACAGTGAAGAATTTCTTCCTTATATATATTCTACATCTCTACATACATCTTTTAATTTAAAGCTATTACCCCTTGTCCTACCACTACACTCCCTTATAGGGTCACTCCTTATCTTTCCTGTAGGCCTCCATTAGGTACTTACTGAAAGGCCACAATGAGGTCTTCTTGGAGCCTTCTCTCCTCCAGGCTGAACAAGCCCAGCTGCCTCAGCCTTTCTTCATAAGAGAGGTGCTCCAGCCCTCTGACCATCCTCATGGCCCTTCTCTGGACCTGCTCTAACAGCTCCATGTCCTTCTTATACTGGAGTCCCCAGAGCTGAACACAGTACTGCAGGTGAGGGTCTTATGAGAGCGGGGGGGAGACTCATCCCCCCAATGCCCTCAATCTGCTTGTCATCCAGTCTATACTGATGCTTGGGATTGCCCTGACCCAGATGCAGCATCTTGCATTTGGACTTTTTGAAGTTCATGAGCTTCATACAAGCCCAACTCTCAAGTCTATCCAGATCAATCTAGGCGGCATCCCTTCTCACAGGTGTCAACTTCAGTGCTCAGCTTAGTGTCATCTGCAGGCTTGCTGAGGGTACTCTCAACTTCACTGTCCATATCACCAATAAAAATACTAAAAATATTAAAATTACTGAAAGTATTGCAATTATTGAAATATTTATTATATTAATACTTCCTTCCACACAGTTTTTGGGATGTGGATATCTCTTGACATTTCTTACCTGCTAATGATATGTAACTTTTTAATATTTTTGAGTAAAACCATATCATCTCTACTCATACTGAACATCACCACCACCTATCACACTGTATCACTCTAGCAGAAAAACTATGTGTCACAAGATAGAGCTCACTTGGAAAAATGTGACAGAGTTAATACCTCATTATCTAAAACCTCAGCTTTCTTGATATAGAAACGCCCATGATTTTTTCACCACCTCTTTTTCAACCAAAAGTGCTCTTGCATTTTTCAGTTTTATGAGTTGCTGCTGTACTTCCATCTAGCTGACAGTTGTAAGAGCTCCTTCAATACACTACATGGTGGCTTTTGCCATCTTTAAGCTCCCCAGAACATACACAGCAGGGTGTGTGGCTCCTGGATTTCTGCTCATTAGCAAGGATCTTACTGCACAGCTGAAAATCCTTCTATACATGTGAGAGCCAATGATCCAGTCTTGCTCAAATATTTACTAGATATGTCTTACATTTTGCATTAGTAGCTCATTCTGGTCTTAATGAATGAAAAAATTGGCAGGGTTTTGGGTTTTACTTTATCCCAAGCTCTTTAACTCACCAAATTTGAAGATTTTGTTTCTAATTTTTTGCAAACAATACCCAGGAGTTGTATCTCAGAACAGGAGCAGGATTCAGAAACCAAGTCAGAGGGATGTAACTGCTTGTTTGACCCTGAAAGAAGAGATTCACTCTGTCCCACCATTTGATGTACACTCATGCATTTCTGCCAGATGGATATAAATGTCCCTAACCTTGTGACTAGGCTACATTTCTACCCATCACATTGTTCACGCAGCAGAGAATCACTTCAGTTGCTGCCAAACAAGGTTAATTTATATGAAGTCTGTGGATTCAGGCTGTGGAAGCTTGGACCCCTTTTCTGTCTCTCTACTGAGCTTTGCAGTGACTCTTCCCAAGGAACTACTTTATTAGATCCAGCACACCATTAATTCCATTAGTTTTGGCTAGTACCTTCTCAGTTATAAGTGCCTCCTTACTGCCTGCTCTGTGTCTGAAGAAAAAGCTTGCAGGTTTCTTCCAAGCTCATCCACTATAAAGTGCAGCCCTGGACCCACTGAAAAAAGTCAGACCTCTCAACAGACAAGGGATCAGTTTAAGGTCTGCAGAATTATGAGCCAATATCCAAGGCTATAAAAGGACGTTTTATAAACATTTAGATTCTAGCAGTTGGAAAAACTTAAAGGCAAACAGCTCCTGGTGCTGTATTAATTCTGTTCCTTTTGCCTAGTCATTGACTGAAATAAACCAGCAGGAAAGGCTAAGGGCAGAAGACCTCTCAGGTATGCCATTGGGCAGGATTTCGGGGAGTGTTGGTACATTGAGACTCAAACTGAGGAACAGTAGAATGACTTGTTCTTCAAATCTAGCCTGAACTGTGTCCCAGCACCACATGTTTTGTCACAACTTGACATGCCTTTGGTACAGGACTGGCTGGGAGCTTGAACATTTCCTACGAAAATACAGGATCTCTTTAGGCACATCCCATAGGCTTTCGCATAGCACAGTGAACATTTCTGAAAGCCAGAGGAAATTCAGCATTCATCAGGGCATCTCGTAACTTCTTTATTTTGGGTGTCCTCTCAAATGAGAATAAGGAGATGTCGTCCCTGGAGGTCTTACCTTAGCCTAGAGATACGATCTGGCAGCATGCATGAAGGCGGACGCCATAGGTGTTTGCCAGTTGCCCAGTTTTATACACCAACTCTTTTTGTACATTCAGCAACAGACATTGCAACGAGTGAAACACTGCATCGTGAAGGCCATGCAAAGTACCTCACTCCTGGCAAGTCCCTCCATTTGGGACCATGCACCCCAACATCACTGGGGTCAGCATTTCTCGTCCAGCTCACCAGCAACTCCCAGGGGAGCCTGGAAACCCCAGTCCTGACCAATTATGCAGAAAGTTCTCACTCATAACCAAATTAGTTTGTCACTGGCAGTATCTTTTTGCACATGCTAGTGTTCAGAGAAGTCATTACCCTTGGATTTTCAGGGTATTATTTTAAGAAAAATCTCAGCACTTTCCAAAAAGCAATGGTATGTAAGCACTGAAACACCAGTTCTGAAGTAGCCTGTGCATTTATACCTGGACTGTAAAAAACCCTTTTGAATAGACTCCTTTCAACATGTTGAGAACCACTCTGCTTCATGTAACACACCAGTAAAATCCCAGCAATTAAACTGAAGCTTTTCAAGATTTTTTGTTGAAAATGTGGCAGTAGAGGCTCCCTGTTTTACAGGTTCAGCTCAATACTAACACTTCTTCACTTTCAATACCTCCTAAAGCCAAGTGTGTCACTAATAGTTGCCATAAAAACTGAAAGCTGGTTACAGCAATGAAATACCACATCCATTTCAAGTCTAACTTGCATACAGTTACTCAAAACACATCTGGGTGTTTATATGACAATTTGTTAGAATCGCACAGTACTACAGGAAGGCAAACTCTGTGGTGTTCATTTGTTGTCCTCCTCTGCTTTATTTCACGTTTCTCAGTGTATATGCACGCCTTCTATAAATCTACAGGCCTGGAGGATGGGATATTTTTAATAAAATTTGTTTGCCTGCAGCTTGATCAAAATGATTTATAAAGTTGCTAATGATCTCAAACAGAACAGAACTCCTTGAGTGCCTTTGAAAACACTGCCAAGCACCTTTCTGTCTCTTTGGAAAGCACAAAGTCTTTGAATATCTGGTTCCTCATCATCTATAATGGGAAAAAAAAAAAAAAAAAAAAACATATTTTTTCGTTTCAGGCTTTTGCATTTCTAGCCTGAATCCTCCGCTTTGCCTTTTCTGACCCAGTCTGCAGCAGCAGCAAGCAGGGGAGGCTGTAGTTTATCTGTGCCTTCCCCATACAACACAACCAGTGAATTTAACCATAGACCACAGCCTTCCAGGCCTTGATGCTGCAGGAAAATGCCACACAAAATTCCGGGTGCATCCCAACAGCATCAAAACCATACTCCAGATGAAGTGTACTGGTCTCTGGAGGGAGGCGTGCTGATCGTGGAGCAGAGGTCTAATTATCCTCCTGGTAGCTGTCATGGATGTAAAAGGGATGAATGATCCTGATGCTAAATCTGCCTGTACCTCAAATCTCAAACAGCAAAGCCTTGTCTCCCTGGCTGCTCTACCTACTCTCTGAGAAGCCAAATTATTCCTTAACATAGGAAGACTCAGCAGCCAACACATGGTAATTCCACTTGTGGCTACCTTCAGCGGATTAGCTGCTTAAATTCTTTCAACTAATTTAAGCAACATGATGGTCTCTGTGAGAGACTCCTACTGAATCCCCTGCCTTCCCTGCCAAAGAAGGTGTTGTCCGAATAGCTGTGTCCTCCCTCTCCCAGCTGGTTTTCCAGAGTGTCTCTCATGATGTTTAAACCATCTTAATTATTGTCTTTGGCAATTGCACAAGTAAAATTATTATTTTGGTATTTATCTCTATTGCTTAAATGCTGCTGGGGAGACATAAGATGCTTTATCTTAATTATTTGGCAACAAATAAAATTTAATCACAATTTCCTATTAATTTAGTTTTGTACATGTTTTTTTAAAGGCCTCGGCTTGCCTGCCTCATTGTACAGCAGCAGGAAGGGAACATGCAGTGATGAAAATAAGATGAAAATTCTCTTTTTCCTAATGGAAAACAGAGCTGGGGGAGAAATGGATAACATCCAATATTTGTTAGAACAAATTTTACTAAATAAACTTTTATCTTTAATGGAATCAAGCTGTAATTAACAGCACATGACAATGCCCATGGTGTGTTCAGCAGTTCCCTCACGCCGATCACTTGAGGGGGTTGTGCTGGTGCACCTGTGGGTTCCAGATGGGTGCTCGGAAAGCCCCTCTGGCCCTTGTTCCCCCACGTCTGTCTGCTGTCCGCCAGGTTGCGCTCCAGGTTGTGCAGCTTGACGGCAGCACGTGCTGGGTGCCTCATGCAGATCCGGTGACTCGTGGTGCCTTGAGCTTACCAGCTCTGGGATTTAGTGTTGCCCCTGGCCTGTGGAGCTCAGCACCTGCTGGGGGACTTCCATGTGCTGCCTCTTGGTGCACACAGGTGTTCTGCTGATTTCTGGTCACTGCTTCTCCATCCAGAGAACTCGGCGTTCAGAACAAATACTTGGTGTAGACTGGACAGGACAGGACAGAAGGAGCAAGGCCAGCCCATTTCCAGAGCCCATTTAGCTTTACCAAATTAGCATTTTCCAGTGGAAGTCGTCTCCCACTGAATCCCTCTACCCAGCATGAGGGATGGTCACAGTATGAGCTCCAGTCCTTGCTGTGTTCCTTCACTGCTCAGCACCCCTTCCCTCCTAACAGGCACGTCCCACCTTGCTGCTGCTGAGCGTGTTATGGGAGCATTAGGAAGCCGTGCTCTCAGCAAAGATAATTACTGTGTGCGGCAGCTCAGAGCTGTGAAGGCAGGAGCCGCGCTGCAGCTCTGGCAGCAGACCTCTCGAGGGAATTGTGCACACAATGCCTCTGAAAGGTGTCAGAAATATGTTTTAATTGATAAGAAATACAGTACTTGTTGCCTTTGTTTGCCAGTGTTGTTTATGCTCCCCTTAACCTCAAGAGACATTATCTTCTAGATTTATAGGGGCAGCGATGACTTTTCGTGTTGTGCATTATGCCCCTTGTTTTGAGCAATTTGGAGGGGCTCTTGTTGCAGTGCTGAGGAATTTCACATCAGTTCAGGTGTGCTGCTGGAGGGCTGGATGATTTTCCACATATCTCTGTGACATTTGCTGAAAATAGGCAAAGGCACATGGTAACCTGAGGTAGGGAGAGACTGCCTGCAGGCAGGCAGGGACAAAAATCTGGTGAGGACACAAAGCATGTGCAAAAGGGGCTGTATTGTTTGAAGGGCTTTGAGCACATGTGTGCAGGTGTGTACATGTGTGTGAGCTATTGTGGCTAGACCGAGCTTAAATGGTAAAGGCAGAAAAAACAACAAGGTCAACATGAGCGAGGTGAACGCTCAGAAAAAGGAAAATCAATGTGTGTATGCTGGTTTGAAAAACTGAGCAAGGAAATGAAAGGCACACAGGCATTCATAGGGACTGTGTGCACTAAGACATACACGTACCCACTTTGTAAACGAGAGGGCAGCACGAAGGACCAGGGCTTCATTACCAAGCTCTTCCCCTAGAGGCAGGGAAGTGGTCCCTTCTCATAAGGGGTGTCCACAGCCTCGAGCATCACCTATGGGAGCTAGTCCTCCCACCCTTAGGCTACAAAGGCAGCAATGTGCCCACCATCAGCATTTTGCAGCCCACCCCATGCTGGAAGCAGCCCAGCTCAGCTCCTCTGCTGGTAGTACTTGTTTCCTTACCTTTGTTATCCTCTCAAACCAGCTGCAACCCAAACACAGAGCCGTAAAATGGAAGCCGTGATTGTAGCCAATTTAAATGTCAAGATAGATCTTGCCTGTGGGTGCTGTTAAACAGTTTTTATCCTGGCTTATATTTGTTTAATTTGCAACCGAAGCTGCAAATCAAACCTTTTTTTTTTTTTTTTTTCCCTAATGAAGTAGATTTCTCCCGCTTTATCTAATTTAAGATTTTTTTAAATGGCTTGACTTAAGTTAGTGTACTGCCTGTGAGAAGACTAACCCTGTCAGGACAAGGAACAGGATTCACCAGCACTGTGGAGCACTATAATCCTCTGGCACAGGACATAAATAATACACTCATAATGCTATTTTTCACATTCGATATAAACCCAATTAATTCATATGGGGTATTTTAAGTTGCTTCCTGTGTCTGTATTTCAGCCCACATGAAAAGAAAAAAAACATAGCTTGTATACAAGATCAGTCTGAAATGTTCACTTTCTCCGTCACAGGCAAATCCTCATCATTTAGTGTCCTGGCAAATAAAGAATGGAAATATCCTATTACGAGTCAGTGATTACGTTGCGCTGTTGTCTAACAGATACCAGGGCACATCCTACCAGAACGACAGTCTTCAGACTGTTCGTGAGAAAAACAAAATTAGAACATCTCATATTTACTCCTGCCAAACAAGCTTGGCTTTATCTAAATAGTGCTGACAGCCACAGTGCATCCTCCCACCATTTGACCATCAAAGAGCGACCTGTGGTGGGTAGAAGCGAGGAGATGAAGTGATGGCTCTCTCCCCGCCTGGCAGCATGGTGCGAGCTGGCGGGGTGAGGCATGGACAGGGCCATGCTCCTCTCCTCGCAGACTGCTGATAGCGCAGAATCACAGAACGACTGAGTCTGGCAGGGCCCTCTGGGTCCACCTGGCCCAACCCATGCTCCAGCAGGGACACTCAGAGCAGGGTGCCAGGGCCACGTCCAGGTGGCTTTGGACG
>VXAV01002702.1:71366-82408 GCA_013399715.1 Alectura lathami | reverse complement strand
CCACAACTGGCTGAAAATGTGACAAGGCCCTCTTTTAGATATTTTTTTCCAAGAAGGTTCACTAGTGAGGGAGCTTACTCTAGAATGAAAACAAAGCCTAAAATAAGTATTCCAAAATTTTATTCCCTCCTAAATGTGGCTCATTTTTCTGTTTTTCACTTACAGTTGAAATCAGATCTCGACAAGCAGGATGGCCACCTTCAATATGTTTTGACTGGGGAGGGAGCTGGAAGCATTTTTAGCATTGATGAATATAATGGCAAAATTTATGTGCTGCAAAAGCTGGATAGAGAAAAGAAACCATTCTACCTTCTAAGAGCACAAGCACTTAACAGGAACACTCATCTTCCTGTTGAACCTGAATCAGAATTTATTATCAAGGTTCGAGATATCAATGATCATGAACCACAGTTCTTGGATGGACCTTATGTGGCTACTGTTCCAGAGATGTCACCTGAAGGTATGACATGCTATAAAATAAACACTGTTATTTCCTGATTATTATTGTTATTATTAGTTAGTGGTATTCATATAATATCTTGATAGCATTTTGTATAGACTGCTTTTCATTGAGAAGGAAGCAAAACTATTTTACAATCTTGCAAATTTATGAAGGTATATGTTTAAACTGAACTTTAACATACTTGCCTTTAAATATTTAGGTACTACATGTGCCAGAGTCTTTTTACAGATTCTAGATTCATGCTTGGACTGAATATAGAAACCTGTCTTTTCCATCAGTGATGCAGCCTTGAAATAGGTACCTGTTTGAAAACATAAAATCACCCTTCAGAATAGTTAGAATACTGTAGCCAGTTGATACTGCAAAGGAGATTTTAGGCAGACAGATTTCACACTACTTTTTCAATCAATATAGCACCCTAGTGTCTAGAAAAATGTTCAGTGTAAGACTATTGTTACAACTTGACAGCTCTTCAGGCTTCTATCAATGTGAAGGAAAAGTAGCATGCACTTAAACTTTAAAGGTCTCTGACCTTACTTGACTCTTTAAACACAAAATATAAGGTCAGCTGAACTGGAAAGTACTTTACAGCCTCCTTCAGTCTGTTTTGATTCTGCTTAATAATTAAACAATAAGCCTTTATTATACTCTGTGTAGTATAAATCATGTTGTATCA
Organism: Alectura lathami; assembly: GCA_013399715.1. Classification (NCBI taxonomy): domain Eukaryota; kingdom Metazoa; phylum Chordata; class Aves; order Galliformes; family Megapodiidae; genus Alectura; species Alectura lathami. The sequence continues at coordinate 81,269 of VXAV01002702.1, read as the reverse complement.
TGAGTGGAAAAGGGTCAAATTTACATCACAAGCACTCATGATTTTCCCCAAAATATATGGATAGTTTCCTTCCTATAAGTAATGAGTTCAGAATAGGAATGAAGTGGGATGATGTGATGACCATCCTTGTGTCATGTATGATGCCTACCTATTTACATAGACAAGCCTCTATCTCCATGGATAAGCTTCCCTTTGTTCGAATCAGATTGTGGGCAGTAAAGCACAGTCTTTCAAATTCATTAACACAAGAATTGCAATTTTTCTGTCAGAAGCAATTAAAAACTTTGCACCACTTCTTCCACACATCACACATCAAAAAGATCTGGAAACTGCTGCGAAAGCAGCTGACATAAACAAGCATATTAATGATATTATTATTCCAAATAACTATCTTCACAATGAAAGGAGAAATAGATTCATTAAAACTTACTGAAGGAATCCCAATAATCTTTTAAATTCCTACCTCTATCTCTTTTGTTTATTTCTACTGCAGATAAAATTGAAAATGAATTCAAATATTTAAAATTGTATTTAAAATTATATAAATTAATGAGTACATTAACTTAACATCAGAGATCATAAAAGTTAATAAAAAGTGTGTTACATTCAGCACCATCCATCTTTTAGGGTAGATTCAGTGAGTTTTTCACAGGGAGATGTAAACTTTATCATCTTCTGTCAGCCTGGATAGACCTTTCAAGACAAGGATACTCATTCTTGGAGTTTAATCAAAAAAGGAGTTAATATCCTAACTCCTGCAAGAAAGTGGTAGTTCACCATAACTACCAACAACAGGTATGAAAGACATACACTTAATCAAATTATTTCCTGGCTAACCTGCTTACACTACATTCTATCTGTGAAATACCTTTGGATTATGTGATTGTTTCTTCACTGCTTTCCTCCTTTCAAACAGACTTGTTTGTTTCAAAACTTTTGCATTTGGGCTCTTGGTCAGATAATTTTTTTCTAATATAATTGTTAGTGGTTCAGAGGGCACCTCTGGCCTTATTCACTCAAGTTTAGAGACAAGAAGACAGATTTTTTTTTTTCTTTTTTCAATGTGCCCACAATAGTATGAAACATAGAAACATAGTTCATTGTCCAGAATTACTGGGTATTTTTATCAGGGATTACACAGATTTTAAAACTTTGATAATATCCTTTATCTTTTTCTTCCTTCCTTGCTTGCTTTCCTCCCTCCTTCCTTCCTTCCTTCCTTTCTTTGTCAAAGTGCTACTTATAAGGCATTTGATCTCTAATAAAAGTAGCTGATAATTTAATATGGCTCAACTTATACTCACCCAGATCTGTAACTGTTCACAGAACTATATCAAGAACTCAATTCTGAAATTCTTCAATTTTATCCTCCTGTCTTACCGATGAGTTCTTCTCTTAATGATGAGAGGATGATGATATCCAAAAGAAAGGGAAAAGAAAGTGAAAAGAAAGGGAAGGGAAGGGAAGGGAAGGGAAGGGAAGGGAAGGGAAGGGAAATGGAGGCAGGTAGAGTGTACATATGGCCAAGAATGACAGTAGTGTTCATTTCCCTTCTAATTCCATTTTTCACCTAAAACCAGCAAGAAGCACTTGACAGATAAGAAGTTTAAATCTGTATTGATCTGAGTTGCCAATAAACTGAACACCTAAAAACTGGAGTTTCAGCAGTATTTAGCCAACCTTTACCATCTACTGTATATTTAATTTCCTAAAGTACTATGCCACTTCAGCATAAAATTAATTAAGTTGCAAAATCTTCTTTTATTTTTTAAATATTTCTGTAAGATTATAACAAAGATTCTGCTAAAATGTGGAAATACACAATTTCTCAAACTGGATTAAAAATCAACATCCCAGTGTGTCTCCCCTCTTAGACAGACATCTTGAAATTCACAGATTTGCAATCAACCATTGTATGGTAAATCCTGCGGAACCTGAAATATTATCTATGCTCCTTCTATATTTGGCTTGTAGCACTAGTAACATAGCTATTTCAGAGATTATTCTTTCACCTACTTCTTCCATTTAGATAATTGTATACAACAAGTTGTATTTATGTGTCAAGGTTTTGGAAGCAGGGGGGCAGCAGAGTTGGCCTCTGAGCAGAGCCCAGCAGCTGCCCCGTGTCAGATCAGAGCCAGCTCCAGCTGCTCCAAAAGGGACCCGTCGCTGGCCAGTGCTAAGCCACGAGCAACACTGGGTGTGCCTCTGGGAGTGCAGATTTAAGAAATGAAAAACTGTGTGCAACAGCAGCTGGGAGAGAGAAGTAAGATATGAGAGAAGCAGCCCTGCAGGCATCAAGGTCAGCCCAGAAGGAGGGCAGGAGTTGCTCCAGGCACAGAGCAGAAGCTCCCTGCAGCCCAGCAGAGGCCCATGGTGGAGCAGGCTGTTCCCCTGCAGCCCATGGACACCACACAGAGCAGAGCTCCACGTGCAGCCATGGAGGAGCCCGCGGTGCAGCAGGGGGATGTGGCCTGAAGGAGGCTGCAGCCCATGGGGAGCCCCTGCAGGAGGCCAGGGCCAGAGCTGCAGCTGTGGAGAGGAGTCTGTGCTGGAGCAGGAGGCCTGGGGGAGCTGCTGTCCGTGGGCCCCGTGCAGGAGCAGCTCCTGAAGGGTGGGCCCCGTGGTACAGAGCTGTGTTGGAGCAGTGCTTGGAGAGCTGCAGCCTGTGGGAAGCCCAGGTGGGATCAGTTCCGGAGGGATGGCACCCATGGGAGGAACCCCACGTGGAGCAAGGGAAGACAGTGGCTGTAGAGGAGTGGCAGAGACAAAGAATTATGGACTGACTGCGACCCCCATTCCCTGTTCCCCTGTGCCAGTCAAAGGGAGGATGTAGAAGAGAGTGGATGGGGGAGGAAGGTGTTTTCATTTTGCTTTCAGTTTCTCACTCCTCTAGTTGGTTAGGCAATAAATTACATTAATCTCCCTACCCCAAATCTGTTTTACCTGTGATGGTAATTTGTGAGTGATTATCTCTGCTTTTATTTCTGTTCACGAGCTTTCTTTTCATCATATTTTTTCCCCTGTTCCTTTGAGGGTGGGAAGTGTGAGAACAGTTGTGTTGCATTCACCTACCTACCCATGATAAACCAACACATTGGCATATTAATGTGCATGTGTGGCATATAGAATGTAAGTGGAGTGATATATACTAGCATACACCTTAACAGTGTTCAGCTTCAACACATGAAACAGTTGAACCACACCATGAAGTACTCTCTGAACTCACTTACTCTGCCTCTCCAAGAGCAGCTACGGTGCTTCTGAGATGAAAGCTTTTTCTTGGTGTTCTAGACATTAATCCTTGGAGGGAAATTTCTAACTGCTTAACAGATGGAAACAGCAACCAACCAAATTTGCAACATCAATATCACTGTGGTTTGTTACATCATTGCTTTCATCCCAGTAAAATATAATCTTCTTTTGCATAGTAAGGACATAGACTGGAAATAGTTTAAATTACATAATACATTAGATTGTCTTGGTTTTGCACTGTTTCAGAGGTCTCCAGCAGCAGTTTGGCTCATTGATACCAGACCTGAGATCTCCCACTAATTTTCTTACAGAAAACATGGTCATGGTCAGTACTTGGAAAAGGAGTTCACTGTTACTGAGCATTTTGTCTCGAACTAAGAAAGCAATGAGAGAATAATTCACAACTGAACATGTATCAGAGAACGTGCCTCAGAGAACCATAGAAAAACAGAAAATAGGCATAGATAATTTTACCTACAGTTAGGTACAAATATCAGTATGTATACTCAAGTGACAACAAATTAGAATATATTTTACTTCTTTCTTAGCTCTCTTTTATGTTCAGTACTAAATTTTATTAGGATTTTATATGCAAGTACCACAGTAAATGAAAAGTGTGTCAGTAAATGGACTCTTTTCCGAGAGTACAGAACTGCAGTTTTCCCTCAGGCATTTAGTACGATTTTACATTAAGTGCCTCCATATAGCTGTTAAACTTGTACAAATGCAGTATATCTTATGGAATGGTTGAGTCAGATGCAATAATATATCAGTACTTAATGTTTTTGTAGATTTCAAGCTCTAGTCAGAAAAATGAGTAACTATTTCCTATATGATGGCCCTCTAGTTTATCTAATAGTCTGTGATATATAAGTGGCAAAATTATGTTTTGCCCAAAAAGGAGTAGAATCAAGGAAGCAGGAATACAAAGAAAAATCCAATACAGCAATGGGAAAAAAAAAAAAAAAAAAAAAAAAAAAAAGTAGCTTGTCTTAAATAGAACCCAATTAAAAGCACAGAATGTGCAAATTTTTTTACTATGCAGCTTAAGACATTTATCATAGAATCATAAAGGTTGGAAATTACCTCTAAGATCATCTAGTCCAACTATCAACTCAACACCACTATGCCCACTCTACCATGTCCCTAAGTGCCACATCTACGTATTTATTGAACACCTCCAGGGAACTAGACTCCACCACCTCTCTGAGCAGCCTGTTCCAATGCCTGACCACTCTCTCAGAGAAGAAGTTTTTCCTAATATCCAGTCTGAACTTCCCCTGGTGCAGCTTGAGACCGTTACCTCTTGTCCTATCACTAGTTACCTGGGAGAAGAGGCTGACCCCCACCTCACTGCAGCCTCCTTTCAGGTAGTTGTAGAAAGCAAGAAGGTCTCCCCTGACCCTCCTCCAGACTGAACAGCCCCAGTTCCCTCAGCTGCTCCCCATCAGACTTGTGCTCCAGGCCCTTCACCATCTTCATTGCCCTTCTTGGGACACACTCCATGGCTTCAATGTCCTTGTAGTGAGAGGCCCAAAATGGAGCACGGTACTCGAGGTGCGGCCTCACCAATGCCGAGTACAGGAGGACGATCACCTCCCTAGTCCTGCTGGCCACACTATTCCTAAGGCAAGCCAGGGTGCTGTTGGTCTTCTCAGCCACCTCTGCACAATGCTGGCTCATCTTCAGCCGTCTGTCAACTAGCGCCCCCAGGTCCTTTTCCTCTGCGCAGCTTTCCAGCCACCCTACCCCAGGCCAGTAGCATTGCATAGGGTTATTGTGACTGAAGAGCGGGACCTGACTCTTGGTCTTGAACCTCATGCAGTTAGCCTCAGCCCATCGATCCAGCCTATCCAGATCCCTCTGTAGAGCCAGATCAACACTTCCTCCCAACTTGGTGTTGTCTGCAAGCTTACTGAGGGTGCACTCTATCCCCTCATCCAGATCGTCAATAAAGATATTGAAGAGGACCATCCCTAGTACTGATCCCTGGGGAATACCACTTGTAACAGATTGCCAGCTGGATTTGACTCCATTCAATACCTTCTCGTGAAGTTTCTCTTACCAGCTGCATCAGGAAGTTATTTTCCGCACACTCCAGGAACCTCCTGGACTGCTTCCTCTGTGCTGTGTTGTATTCCAGCAAATGTCAGGCAAGTTGAAGTCCTCCACAAGAACAAGAGCTGACGATCACATGACTGCCACCAGCTGCTTGTAAAATGTTTCATCCTTCTCTTCATCCTGGTTGGGTGGTCTGTAACAGAACCCCACCAGGATGTCTGTCTTGACTTCCCCCTGATCCTTTCTATAAGGACTCAACCTTATTATTCCCAACACTGACCTCTACAACATCAAAGCACTCCGTAACACAGAGAGCCACTCAACCACCTCTCCATCCTTGCCTATCCATTCTGAAAAGCTTATAGCCTTCCACTGCAGCATTCCAGTCATGAGAGTAATCCTACCACATTTCACTGATGGTGACCAGGTCATAGCTTTCCTGTCACAATGGCTTCCAGCTCATCCTGTTTGTTGCCCATGCTGCATGCATGGGTGTAGAAGAACTTCAGCTGGGCTATTGGTTTTCCCTTTGACCCTGACACACTGCTCCTACGCTCATCTCTAGTGCACCTGGTTTTAGCCCCTTTGAACGTAGTTTAAAGTGCTCTCAACTAGCTCTGCCAGCTCCTGGCCTAGAATCCTTTTCCCCTTTGAGATAGGTGAATCCCATCTGGCGCCAGCAGACCAGGTGCCAAACAAATCGCCCATGATCAAAAAAGTCAATATTCTTCCGATGGCACCAGCCTCTTAGCTATGTGTTGATGATGTGGGTTTTCCTGTTCCTTTTACCATTTCTCCCTGCCACGGAAGAGATTGAGGAAAACACCACTTACACTCTGGTTCCTTCAAATAACTTCCCCAGTGCCCTGAAGTCTGTCTTAATAGCCGTCAAGATTTTATCAGTCACTTCATCACTGCCAACCTGGACTACCAGCAGCAGGTAGTAATCAGAGGGTAGCACCAGATCAAGAAGCTTCCCTGTAATGTTCCTGACTTGGGCCCCAAGAAGGCAGCAAACTTCCCTGTGGGTAGGATCTGGTCAGTATGTTGGTCCCTCTGTTCCCCTCAGAAGGAAGTCACCTATGACAATTGCCCTTCTTCTTAGCAGAGGCAGTCCTGAGGCATGGAGTTTTGGGTGACTGACTTGCCTTAGACAACCTCTCAGATGGACCTTCATCTACCCCCTCACTTACCTGTTCCTCTAGTTCCAGAGCCTTGTACCTATTGCACAAGGGTACCTGGAAAGGTGAAGTAGGCTGGGGGGGGGTCCGCTTACCCCTCCGAGCAGGGACCTGTTTCCACTCCTCTCTGTCTCCTGGGTCCCCTCCTTTTGACTGATTGTGAGAGGGCAAGGGATCCACCACTACTTCTGGCGCATCCCCTCAGTGCCTTTCTCTCAGAGATGGTAGGGTAGAGCTCCACCAGTCTATCTCCCTCTCACAGTCTATAATGGTTCTTAACATTTCCACCTCTGACTTTAGCTCAGTCACTAGACTGAGCAAATAATCCATCAGCTCACAATGCACGCAGGTGGTATCTCTGCTGCCCTCTGGCAGCAGTGCCAGATTCTGGCAGTCCCTGCAGCCTGAGGCCTGGACCGCTGCATGTACATATGTGTTCTCTATCTTACTCGACATGTTCTTTCTGGCAACGGCTCTCTGCCAAGTGGATGGCTCTCTGCTGAGTGGACATACAATATATACACATACAATACATATTAGGGGCTAGACTTTACATCAATGTCATACAGACTCAAATATTTACAGAATCACACAGAATCACAGAGATTGGAAGGGACGTCTAGAGATGACTTAGTCCAACCCTCCCCTCTAAAGCAGGTTCCCAAGAGTACGTTGCACAGGAAGTTGTTCAGGTGGGTTCTGAATATCTCCAGAGGAGATTCCACAACCACTGTGGGCAACCAGTTCCAGTGCTCTGTAAACCTCATAGTAAATAATTTTTTTCTCATGTTCAGTTGCAACTTCGTGTGTTCCAGTTTGTGACAGTTTTTCCTTGTCCTGTTACTGGGCACTACTGAAAAGAGCCTGACCCCATGCTCTTGACATCCATCCTTTTTAAGCACTGATAAGGTCCCCTCTCGATCTTCAGTTCTTCAGGCTAAACAGGCCAAAGTCTCTCAGCTTTTCCTCAGAAAGGAGATGCTCCAGGCCCCTAATAATCTTTGTGTCCCTCTGCTGGACTCTGTCCAGAAGTTCCTTGTCTTTCTTAAACTGGAGAGCCCAAAACTGGGCACAGTGCTCCAGATGTGGCCTCACCAAGCCAGAGTAGAGAGGCAGGTCACCTCCCTCAGCCTCCTGGCCACACTCTTTTTAATGCATCCCAGGATACCCTCCTGGACACAAGGGCATACTGTTGGATCATGGTCAACTTGCTTCACCTTTCCATTATGCTGCTTTTCCCTGAGCACATCTGGGCGAATGTCATACTTCTGCTTTCTATGATATTATTGAATAGTTAATTGTCAAGGAAAAAGTTGTCTAGGGCTTATAGAAGCCTCAAATGCCATTTTAGTTTCAACATTTCTTTATAATGGATACTTACTGTAGAAAGTAGATCTATCTATCTTTAAATAAGTGAGATTCAAAAAGCTGTAATGATAACCTTGCAGTCTTGGATTTTTTTTCTGTTGTTCCCTCTTATTTCTGATTTGTTTAAACATAGTACTGTAAAAAAGTCCATTTCTGAATTTAGTGGTTGGTTCTCAGATTTCTTTAGTAGAAAGTTACATGTATAACAAACTGCACATATTGTGCTTGATTCCTTCCTAACAACACATTTCTTTCAAAACAGCTACATTATAGTCATACTAAAATGCTATATATGTTGAATTTCCAGTATTAGAACATTTTTGCACAAAATATATCTGATGTGGACTTAACATCTATATAGCTGTGTTTCTATTTATCCATCAACCTTGTTAAAGAACACTGCTATTTCTGAAGCATATATGTGTCCCAGTTAAATATGTCTCACATTTTAATGTTTCTCCAAAGCAATAGGGAGTGATATACATATATATGACACAGCTAATACAAGTATGACAAAAGTTTGTTATTATTGTTATGTTTTGAGGGATCTATTACTCCAAAAGTTGGTGTAATCAATAGCATCTTAGTACATCTCCATTCTGAGGGAGGGTATAATGCATTATAGAATCACCTGGAGTGTTGCTGACTAAATTAATAGTAAATGAAAAGGATGAATACTTTCAAAAACTATAAAAACATTTCATTTGCTCAGTTTCACATGTCCTTATTCAATTATATTAAAAATTATATTGAACTATTAGAAAGCTAAGAATTGAATGTATTTGTTTTACTGGTAAAAAAATTCAAATTTTAGTTTGCCTTTAAAAGGTGCTTCAGATCTAATTCCTTGCACTTCAGCATTTCTTCTTCTTTTCTCCTCCAGCATAACTATACAGCTATATTACAGCTATAAGCAGGTGCAACCATGTGAATGAATGCAAGAAAGTTTTAGAAAGTAGCTTGATTTCCTGTTTTCCACACAAGAATTGAAATTTGTGTTCTTTTTAAGAATCTAGGTGAGGAATAAAAGAGACAAAAATAAAGACTACGTTATAAAATGATGCTACAGTGAATATTTGCTTTTAAAGGATAATCATCACTAATGGCACTGTGAGTTAGTTGTCAATCTTGTATGTAGGATATAGCAAGCTTTCAGTCAAAGATGAAATCAGGCTCTGCAGATTGATCTGCTGTGCCTTTTACACTGGAAAAATCTAATTAAAGACTCAAATATATAAAACATTATCAGATCCATAGTATACTTCATCTGATTTGCCTGCTAATTAATGTTTTTCACTCATGTGATGGGCCTATGGTGACAAAGTTATTTGTTTTCTTATTTCTATAGAAAACTTCCATAAAATACTACCAAAAAAAAAAAAAATCTAAGGGAGGACAAAACATTTGTTCTGCTTCATTTACCTGCTAGAAATTAGGGGAAAAAAAGCGTAAGATATATAGAGTTTCAAGGAATATAAAGACAATGCTGAAAACTTGTATGTTATTTCTTTTTCTTTTAATTGAAGATCTGAATGCAGTCAAAATAGTTGCTGATGAATTATTTTTCCTTTTTAATGATGAATTTTAGAAGGTGACATTTACACTTGTAAATTTTCAGGTGAACTTGATAATGTAACTGGTGTGTTGAAATGTCATTAAAGAGCTTGTTCCGTGTAATTGTGAAATAATTTATACAAGATGAAAAATGATGAGGAACAAACGAGGAACTATAGAAAAAAATGAAGGCAAGAGGCAAGCGGTTTAAAAATAACTCTGTAGATAATTCCAGAGAGGCGCAAGAAGTAACTTCAATGTGTGCTTTTAGAAATTGAATAAATATAATCTATTTCATTTTTTTCTTTGAGGTACTTCGGTTACACAGGTAACAGCTACAGATGATGATGATCCTTCTTATGGGAATAGTGCCCGTCTACTTTACAGCCTCATTCAGGGTCAGCCTTATTTCTCTGTGGAGCCAAAGACAGGTACTAAAGAATGATCTTGTAACCTCAAAAAAAATCATGAATAACATAGAATG
>VXAV01002702.1:48702-69288 GCA_013399715.1 Alectura lathami | reverse complement strand
GTAGTGGTCCACCTGATTGAAGGGGTTATCACATCCTCCTTAAAGGGATATCTCTCCTTCACAGCCAACAGGATCTGCTTCCAGAGGGATAAAGACCCATCATCCCCCTGGGTGAATTATTCTGTCAATAGCTGGGTCCTCAGCGAGAGATCCCAGCTGGCAGGCTTCACCACCCTCCAAATTCACACTGCTGGCTCCAGTGTCCCAGCACTGGAGCAATCAGCTGGTAATGTGTTCCATTGGATTTCGGATTGGTGAGATCTCCCCAAGGGTCAGAGGTCGGATGGTGGTAGACTTTTGTATCCTCACGCCTTTCACGTGCTTACTTCTCTGATGGTTTTGCTGGTGGTTTTGTCTCTTCCTCTGTCAGTTGTTCTTCCTCTTCCTCTTTCCGTTCCTCCTCTTCCCATTCTAAGTGAGATGATATTTACCACCATTTTTTTCCTTCTACAGGTGCAACTGATACTGACACAGGGTTTTTCTTTGACTGAGTGTCTGTCGCATGCTCAGACAATCCCTTTTCCTTGAATAGTGTTAAACAGGGCTTGATAGCCATAAGCGAGGGCCCAAATATTTTGTGCCTCCTTAGATCTGCCGGAGCTACAGTATTCTCCTAAATATTTGCCTAAACATTCAGGGCTTTGCAGGTGTTCAGGAGCAAAACTCCATGATACTGGGGCTGTCCACTTCTCTAAGCTTTCTCCCATACTCCTCAACACCCCATGCCACTCTGTATTATCCATTTTTGGGGTGGATCCCCAAATGAAACTGATAATGAGAAGCACATTTAGGAAAGGAGAGTGTCTCTGCTCCTGGAGTCCATTCTTTACTGCATTAGATACATTGCTCTAGTAAAAGCTAAGGACTTTGCCCAGTTTTCTGAGAGCCTCAGGCCATTGTACCCCAAAAGCTATTAACCATGGTGGATAACTGAACTATATTAATATTTGTTTCCTTAGGACTCTACTATTTGAATGTCTCTGAGGAAGCTCCTGTGGGCACTACTGTAGGCAAACTCCTGGCAGAAGACAGTGACATAGGGGAGAATGCAGCCATGAACTATTTCATTGAAGGAGATAGTTCAGATGTTTTTGGCATCATTACTGACAATGAGACTCAGGAAGGAACTATCTTATTAAAAANACAATGAAGATCCTCCTCAGACAAGAAGGATATTTTATAAAATGCCAATTATTATTTTTTTTTCCCTCAGGCTATGTGATTTGACTGGAATATCAGAGGGATAAAAAGAAAAATGTTTTTCCTTTTATTTATTTAATTATTTTTTCCTCATTCCTATAACTGTTAAATAAAATACTGGCAGCAAAATTATCTTAATATTATTCCTAGCGGTGTAACACGGTGCACATAATTGTGACAATATGTCATATCTGTTCTTTGCATCCTCTGTGAAACCTTTATCAATAAAATGTACATCGTATCTTAGAACACCTCCTGTTAAACTTAACTGAGAAAAGAATGTATAACAAGAAAGTAGACAGTGGACTTCTTTGATATGGCATAGGTTTTAAAAGGTATTAAATACAGTGATATGATACTAATGTATAAATTAAGATATTGCAGAAGCTTTGGTACTGTGCAATTTATTTTAGCATCACATAGGAAGAGGAAGCATTCTGGGTCATATGAGTCTTCATCTGAGATAAAGTCTCTAGTGAAATTCCAGAGCCCGAAAAACTGAATGTTATAACTTTTTGTTGTTGTTGAGGGTATTTCTTTTTTCTAATTTGGGTTCATTACAATTCAGGAAAGTAACATCATTTTGTCTTTAAACCACTTGTAGATCGGTATTTAACTCAAATGTGAAAAAGAAATATTGCTTATCTTATTTTCTTTCTTAACAGAGAGTGGATTATGAGAGCAAGAGGAAACATAGTGTTAGAGTAAAAGTCGTAAACAGGTACATCGATGACCGTTTCCTGAAAGAAGGACCATTTGAAGACACAACTATTGTCCAAATCAGTGTGGAAGATGCTGATGAACCTCCAGTTTTCACCTTCGAGAGTTATGTGATGGAGGTTGCTGAAGCAGTTTCAAGTGGCTCATTGGTAGGCGTTGTATCTGCAAGAGATCCGGACAATTATGACAGCCCAGTCAGGTACCTAACTCAAAATCTGAACACGCCTCAAAGATAATCATGATAATCATAGGACTTCCAAAGGCCCCAAAGGCTATTTGTGTTCCTTAATTTGGCTTATGATTACAGTTCATCATGCTTTCGTTGTGGTAACCTGGATTATTATAGGTTAAAACCTGTCCTCTAGCCAAAAATCTATATAAACAGGACTTGTGCGTCTTTAAGGTCACATGAGATGGGGTAATTTATTAAACGGTGGCCTGGAAGAGAGTGTGTATAACAGAAGAGCCAGATTACCACAGCAAAACCTGTAAGTGCCTGGAGGTGTTCTGGTCTATATCCAAAAACTTCTGGAGTTATGCAGAGATGGTCTCATTGCTGGAAGGAAGAAATAGAACTGCTCCACTGGCATCTTTTCAGCTCAGCATAACCAAAATTTACCAGTTCACTGTATCTACCACAATAGCCACAAAGAGGTATTATATAAAAAGAATCCCTTAGGCTTTTAATTTTGCAAATTAAGCTGTTTCTTAAGGGAGAAAAAAAAAGTAATTAATCTTTAAAATGGGGTTTATAAGTAAAGTAACTTCTTGAGTTACTTGACATCACTGTGTACTCTGCAATTTAAAGAAGCTAGGATACAAGAAAAAAATGATGTACAAACAATTTGTAGTGTGTAGATTAATTTGTCAGATTACTAATAGCAAAATCAAATGCACATTTTTATGTATTGCTACCTACAATTAGGATTTCAGAAGTATAGTCAATGCTAGGCCTCTTACTATGTTTTCCTATTAATTTATTGTCATTTAGTAAGATAGTTATAGGTTATATTAAATAAGAACAAAAAAGACAAATTATACATGTACTTTTTTCAAAGAAATCAGGCTTGGTTTGTTGTTTATTTAGACTATTTTGCAGCATTTCCAATAAAACATGTAAATATAATGCATATCTACAACTTCTGAGTCTGAAATATTTTAATGGAACTTGCTATGAAGTGGGTATGTCAGGACAGCCCCAACACAGTGAAGCATATATTACACTGCTGAATTACTTTAAAATACGCTATTTCACTTTTAACATATATGAATCTAATTTGTAATCATTGGTATTGTAAGTGACAGCAGGTACTTATAATATAGGAAACTGGCAATGTTTTATCAGGATCCCAGTTTTCAAGTAAGTTAAGGAAGCAGAGGCATGCAACAAAACCACGGTACAGCGGTAGTAAAAAATAACTAAGATCATCCAACATTGATTTTTTGAAAATTGTTGATCAAGAATCAGATTAACAACAACAACAAAAGAAATCCAAGGAAAACAGTGTCAAAAGTCTCCAACAAGCTTTGGATGCAGAAGATAAAGAATACTCAGATAGTTAGTATATGTACAGAAAAATTAAGATTGAATTATAAATCCTTAAAATAGAAGTTTGTAAAAGGTAAGCCTTTGGCTCAAATGAAAAATACTATCATCAGCTCTGTCATGATGGTTCCTAGATTTATTCTCTTTCTGATTTTACAAGCAGACTAAAAGGTAACTATAAATAAAGTTAGTCATCCAAATGTTGTCACATAATCTGAACTATAGTCTTAAGCATGAATAAAAAATAGAAAGACTTCATCAAGGAATTAAAGGTACAATAAAAGAGGAGACAATGAAAATTATAAATTCCAAACTGGAATGGTAAGAAACTTCCAAGTCTTCAAACAGATTTTACTTCTGTGAAATAAACTACTAGGAACTATGTGACACATAGACTTTTTCCTATGTCATGAATAATATTTATAAATATCCTTTCTATTTGAACGAATATTTTTGGTGTCTTTTTTCAGTCCATCTCTTGCCTGTGACCAGTGGTTAGACTTTAACAGTTTGAATGGTATGTATGTATACTATATGTGCATGTGCATGTCTGCATATGGACGTTGCATCCGGAGCATTTTAAGTGACAGCTCAGGAGCAGTGGACTGATTTACATCTCCTACTGTACCCTGCCTAGGTGGCACCTCATTATAGACAGTTGTCTTTCTTTCTTTATAATGCCCATTCCCTCAGCATCAGAGCATGTCAGCAACGATAAAATAGATTTACCATTATACCTCCACTTAACTGTTAGTGTTATTCATATCACGAGTGGCACTTTTGCTGTTTCTTTTCAGCGAAGTTATTCACCTGCTGTGAGCCTGACTTAGAAGAAAGAATGAATAATACATTTCAGATTCAGTTCACATTAATATAGATCTGAGACATATTTAGTTTTATAAAAAGAAGAGCTTTGATCTTGGCAACGGTGAATTTTAAATGTTTATAAATGTACATTTTTCATGATTTCTGGAGTTGTTGCAGCAGACATTTTTATGTATATATGCGCAACTCTGTATCCTCAACTGACAATAGCTTTATATGCCCTTGTTTCTGGTGGAACATTTCAGTATTAGGGAATCTCTCTCATTTTTTTTTATTTTTTTTATTTCTTGGATGCAGGTATTCTATTGTCCAAGGCATGCATTTAAAGAGATTGTTCAGCATCAATGAACAAAATGGAACAATCATTACAACTGAACCTCTGGACAGAGAGAAAGCTTCTTGGCATAACATAACTGTCACAGCCACAGAAACCAGTGAGTAAGAAGTTTAAGGAACACTGTGTTTTACATACTGCAAACTCTAATTATCCTCCAAATATACCTTCTTTTAAATGAAGAATGCATGCTTCCTTCTCATTATATTACTATTGCTTGCTATATGAAGAAGCATTATTAAAAAGATTAGTTAAATGAAAGCAGAATATATCTGAGTTCTAAGGTCCTGTGATCTTTCATAAAAGATGACCTTATAATAAAATATATATATATCAAAAGAAAAAAAAAAAAAAAAAAAAGGAAGTTGCAATAGGATTGAGACTATAATGCTTTCAAGTTACACTGAAGCATATAAATTGCTCCTGCAGTGAAAGATCTTATGTTAAATTAGATCCTGGTTAATTTCACACCAGATTTTTTACTAGTGTGAAATTAGCCAGTGTCTAATTTAATACCAGTCAGACGCTCAAATAGTAGCTCAAATTAATTGTGAATGTAAGGCCTAAATCAGCTAGACTTCTGAAACATCTTTTATATAGATTTCACCTGTCAATCTTTTTGAAAGTCTTAGAATCATAGAATCATAGAACGGTTTGGGTTGGAAGGGACCTTAAAGATCATCTAGTTCCAAACCCCCTGCTGTGGGCAGGGACACCTCCCACTAGACCAGGTTGCTCAGAGCCCCATCCAGCCTGGCCTTGAACACTTCCAGGGAGGGGGCATCCACAGCCTCTCTGGGCAACCTGTGCCAGTGTCTCACCACCCTCACAGGAAAGAATTTCTTCCTAACATCTAGCCTAAATCACCCCTCTTCCAAATTGTGGCCATTACCCCTTGTCCTGTCGCTACATGCCCTTCTAAAGAGTCCCTCCCCAGCTCTCCTGTAGGCCCCCTTCAGTAACTAGAAAGCCGCTATCAGGTGCCCTCAGCTCTCTCAGCCTGCCTTCATAGGGGAGGTGCTCCAGCCCTCTGATCATTTTCGTTGCCCTCCTCTGGACCTGCTTCAACTGCTCAATGTCCTTCTTGTTTTGGGGGCCCCAGTACTAGATGCAGTACCCCAGGTGGGCTCTCACGAGAGCAGAGTAGAGGGGCAGAATCACCTCCCTCGCCCTGCTGGTCACACTTCTCTTGATGCAGCCCAGGATGCAGTTGGCCTTCTGGACTGGAAGCGCACATTGTTGGCTCGCGTTGATTTTTTCAGCAACTAACACCCCCAAATCCTTCTCCTCAGGGCTGCACTCCAGGCATTCTCCGCCCAACCTGTATTTGTGCTTGGGATTGCCCCGACCCAGGTGCAGGACATTACACTTGGCCTTGTTGAACTTCATGAAGCTGGCATGGGCCCACCTCTCAAGCCTGCCCAGGTCCCTCTGGATGGCATCCCTTCCCTCTAGCATGTCAAAGGCACCACACATCTTGGTGTCATCTGTAAACTTGCTGAGGGTGCACTCGATCCCTCTGTCCATGTCGCCAACAAAGATGTTAAGCAGCACTGGTCCCAGTACTGATCCCTGAGGGATGCCACTCATCACCGGTCTCCATTCTAACATTGAGCCATTGACCACAACTCCCTGCCATGTGACCATCCAGCCAGTTCCTTATCCAGCGAGTTGTCCGTCCATCAAATCTGTGCTTTTCCAATTTAGCGACCAGGATGTCATGTGGGACAGTGTCAAATGCTTTGCACGAATCCAGGTAGATGACGTCAGTTGCTCTTCTCTTATCCACTGATGCTGTTGCTCCATCATAAAAGGCCACCAAGTTTGTCAGGCGTGATTTGCCCTTGGTGAAACCATGCTGGTTGCCACCAATCACCTCATCTTCATTTTCCATGTGCCTCAGTAGATCCTTCAGGAGGATCTGCTCCGTGACCTTGCCAGGCACAGAGGTGAGATTGACTGGCCTGTAGTTTGCTGGATTTCCCTTTTTTTCCCTTTTTTAAAATGTGGGTGATGTTTCCCCTTTTCCAGTCAGTGGGAACTTCAGCAGACTGTCATGACCTTTAAAATATTATGTGGCTTGGCAACTTTAGTTTATCTGCTTGTCCTAACTGAGCAACAATGCTCAAGAAAATTAACAACTACTGATTATAAAGTGGTTTAACAAGATTATTGGGATACTATTTAAAAGCTCTTCACATGCATCCTTACAAAGAAGAAAAAACATACAAAATAGGAAGCTAATCAATAAGTCAGACAGGTTTTCTAAATAATTTTATCATGTTAGTTTAATTCTGAATCTCAGTAAAATGGTGTTTATTGCTAAATCTACTTTTAAAATATATTCATCGGCTGCACAGTTCCCAAAGGAAAGCTTCCCCTATATGTGTCAGAATAGTGCTGCTAGAAGTTCAATGCATCATAGCCAGTAGACATTTTCACTGAAGACTTTATTTTGTGTTTGGTATTGATAGTATTACCTTCCATTTCAGCTTTTCTGGGACCTTTTAAACATAAATGTATCTTACTTTTCATATTGTTGGACAGCTCCGGGTGATGGTAAAACTGATCTTTGGCATATTTTTGTAATGTCTTGAATAGCACTATGGAAACACAGCAGGATGACTTTGGTCTAGATTTTTCTGTTTAGCTTAACAATAAAAAAAACAAATAATCAAATGTTACAAATGAAAAAGTCTCTCTGAGAGCAGAAGAAAGTGAGTCTTTCACAGTAATGAACGTTATTGTAGAGAGACTGAGCCCTCATTATTTTCATATACTTATTCTTTATTTCTTTAATGTGATAAGGTCACTGTCTATAAAACTATATTCAAAAGCACTGAAGTTAGGTCACCTTAGTATGGTCATACCTGAAATGATTTATATTATGAACTAGTAGCATTTTACTCCTCGAAATATAACATACGCTGTCGGCATGAGACATTTTGTAGGTGACATTGTAGCTCCACTGAAGCCAAATCAAAATGACATTGGACTTCATTCACACTAGCTGTTAATTGCAGCTGAGATAGATCTTTGAACTGCATTACAGAAGCAATCTCTCTAGGGACCTGTTGATGTCCTGGCATTTGTACAGGACCCAAACTTTCTGCCTCTATTGTGACAACAGGGATCAGAGATTAGTGAAAGAAGTTTGCCTGCTATTGCAAGACTTGTGTTGTGGATCATCTTATCCTCGTGCTGATGGGATAGTACGTTTTAAAGGTACCCAAAGGTAAACTGATTCACTGGACCTTAAACTCAAACAGTGGGAATCTGCACTGTGTTGAGTCTTAGTCTACTTTATGCTACAAGATGGTTCCAGCTCTAGAAAAATCAAGTTTCATTTGATCAGATTTTACCTGATTTTAACCATCTTTCACAGAGTACAAGGCTGAAGCATAAATAGAAGCAATCTAGAGCAAAAATATCCTCAGACAATCCAGTTTAGTTGACATTGATTTATTAAGTCAGGTGATGATTGATTGATGATTGACAGTTTATTAATTTGGAAGAGGAGTATCTGCGTCAGCTTTCTCTCAATCAAACTAGAGATTAATGAAAAAAAATCCCAGTGGTAGCAACTGGCCTGAGCTTACTTTGATCCTCATTTCTCTATGTGTCCAAAGCAAAAGTTAACTAATAGTCTTACTTAAACTTACCTTAAAGAGACAAAAGTCATTTCTACCTAGACTTGTGCAGATGTCCATTTGTAGTGCAGAATGCAGCTCTTTGAAGGTTTCAGTTATGGAACATATAATTAATTTTCACTCCACTTTGTCCATATATACTTCTATTGATAGACTTCTTTTATTCTGTTTGATTGTTTGTTTGTTTGTTTGTAATTTTCATTTTAATATGCTTGTATATTATAAAGTACAAAGTAAAGAAACTTGCTTTAGCCTATTATTATTAATAATAATTATTCCAAGGTTTTTTTACTGGCTGATAGCAATCCTAAACTCTTTTAATCTCCTAGAAGCATCAAGATCTTATTTTGATTCCTAGTAATTACACTATCAAACTCATTGCTGACATTGATCCAGCTTACTGCATTTGATATTCTGTTCTTAAAGACCCTCTTTTTCAAGTCCTAATCTCTCTTGGAGATTATGAGAAAAACCTTTAGATTGCTGTAAAATATGAGTACAATATTCAGATTCAGACAACTATTTTCCTGTATAAAGCATAAAAGACAAAATCAGTGTTCATAGGATCGTAGAATCATGGTATGGCTTGGGTTGGAAGTGACCTTAAAGATCATCTAGTTCCAACACCCTGCCATGGCTGCCCAGGGCCCCAACCAGCCTGGCCTTGTCAGCCTCGAAGGGTGGGGCATCTACAGCTTCTCTGGGCAGTGTTGACTAGTTTCTTCCCCAGCTGTGATCAAAGTTGTCACTTTGCCTCTCACAACATCTTAATTAAATATTTACCAGTTGCTTGTTCCAAGGATTGCTTAGTACTGTGTCACTCCCTCCAGAAAAAGAACACCTATGATTTCAGAAGGATTTAAATTTCCCATACTGTTAGATTCCAATAGCAGTGTAGGAAATATTGCCACACAATTTAACCATATACTGAGGTTAAAAATTAAAATAAAATAAAATAAAATAAAATAAAATAAAATAAAATAAAATAAAATAAGATATATTAACAAGTTAGAAACTAGACGATTACTAAAAACATAGTAAAAATACAGGTTAGTTGGTGAAAGAAAATAGATGTGAATGCCAGCTCCACAGTGGAAAGCGCTGTGTTTGTTCGAGTACTTGACAGTAAACATCAAATATGGCATCCATGAATCTTATGAGAGAGTGAGTTAAGAACAAGACAAGGTATCTGGGCTCTTCTTATGCCACTTTCACATGTCTGAAGTCACCAAAGGTATTCCCTGACTCCTAATAAGAAGTACAAAGCTGTCCTTTTGATACCAATCCAGACAAATCTCTGCCCTACACATCCAATTCTGAGCTAAGTGAAAGAGATGCAGTCCTATATTGTGGATATTATTTCTGAAAGGGATGTGTATTACTTTTTATTTATTCAAAAATTAAACCAAACAGTCTTTCATTGCCTATTATATTATCATGAATGTTAGGATTAAACAAGAGAAATGCCATCCTCCAAAGAAATATTTTTGAGATGACACTGACAGATTATAAGTGTGGCAAATCAGTACAGCTCTAATGATTGCACAGGAGGAATAGCAACATGAAACTGTTAAGTATCTAGCCCTTTATCTCTGTCATAGTTGCTTTTGCTGCCACTTCCTTTGGCAAAAGTCCCAAAGCTATCAACACAGATTCCATGAGATCCAAGGACACAAATATTTGCTCAAAGGAACTAGGGAATTATACATTTAAAAAGCAGTGCAAAAACAACCAAAACCCTGCAGTTTGAGTTGAGACAAAAAGATTTTCTCTTAAGAGAACCATATAACTGCTGAATAGCTCAGAAGCAGTGATACTAACATACATCATGAGGTATATTTTAACTGTAATGAATATTCTTGAGAGTAACATACTTGTAGTTTAGACAGAGCAAGTTGTGATACTGACAGGTATTTAGGCTAATAGATATTTAGGACTTCTGGAATATTTTAAGATTATTTTATTCACTGGAAAATGTCTTCCTTATGGCCCTTATCCAACAACGCATTTAAGTTAATGTGAATGATGCTGTTGCCATGAAACTTCTTGCCTCTGAGAGCAATACGTTACACTGTAATGAAAGCAGACCTTTCTAGGCTCTGAGTGATGATTACTGTCATCTAAGTCTGGACTGAATCTGCTGATAGATGAAAGTCTTCCAAGAGGTATTCAGCATCTGCAGATTTTCTTTGTGCTGGTTTCAGGTGTGTCCTGGTTTTGACTGGGAAAGAATTAATTTTATCCATAGTAGCTGGTATGGTGCTGTGTCTTGGATTTAGGTTGAAAATAATACTGATAACACACCAGGGTTATAGTTGCTGAACAGTGCAACTTGTCTTAGTTGCTAAGACAAGGACTTTCCTGCTTCTCGTGCTGCCTTGCCAGTGAGGAGGCTGGGGGTGCACCAGCAGCTGGGAGGGGACAGAACCAGGACAGCTGATCCAAACTGGCCAAAGGGATATTCTGTACTATATGATATCATGCTGATCAATAAAACTGGTGGGAGTTAGTCGAGAGGGCTGCCATGTCTTGGGAACTGGCTTGTCTTGTTTCCAAAACTGGAGGGAGTTGGATAGGCACCATATCTGTTGTTTTCTGATCCAGAGACCTTCTCTTTCCCTTGAAGGTGCTAAATAGTGTTAAAAAGAGCTCAGCCCCATAATGTTGCTGTGATTTCTGACTCTCTAGAATTGCCAGAGTGATTGCACATTTTTTTCCAAACACTGTACCACTTTTCAGGATCTTGCAGTTGTTCAGTAATGAAGTTCCAAAACACTGGTTGTTCACACTGTTCCAGGTACCCTATTTCACACTATTCATGCTACCCTACAGCCACAATATTCATAACTATTCTGTCACTGGGCAGACCTCTGGGTGATATCCTTAAATTGTTGTTTAACCATCAACAAAACCAGAAACTCATTCTGGATGCATAGTAATGGGAATATACTCATTTGAACATCCTAAAGAAATACAAAAGTCTCAAGATATATTGTAACCAGACAGGAGGAGAAGGGAAAGGTTAAGAAGGGGAAGATGTCATGATTTGTCTCCTCCCCAGACTGGATCTCACAGGAGAAAATGTAAAAAGTGTACACCACTGAAAGAGCCAGGCTCCATCTTCTTTACATCCTCCCTGCAGGTATTTATACACATTGATTACATCCCCTTCTGAGCCTCCTCTTCTCCAGGCTGAACAGTCCCAGCTGTTCCCCCTCTTCTCATAAGAAAGGGGCTCCAGTCCTTTGGTCATCTTGGTGGCCCTCTGCTGTACTCTTTCCAGTATGTCCAGGCCTCTCTTGTACTGAAGGATCCGGAAATGGACACAGTATGCCAGCTGTGGCTTCGCCAATGCTGAGCAGAAGGGAAGGACTACTTCTTTTAATCAGCTGGCGACACTTTGCCTGATGTAGCCAAGAATACCGTTACCCTTCTTAGCATCAGGGGCATACTGCCGACTCATGTTGAGCTTGACATCCACCAGGACCCCTAGGTCCTTTTCTGCATCCTTTCCAGATGGGTGGCCCTCTGCATGAATTGGTGCCTAGGGTTGTTCCACATCAGATTCGGGACTCTGCACTTCTCCTTGTTGAACTTCACCAGATTTTTGTCAGCATAGCTCTTCAGCCTGTAGCAATTCCTCTGGATGGCTGCATGACCCTCTGGTGAGTCAGCCACTTCCCCTAGTTTTGTGTCATGTGCAAAATATACTGAGTGTACACTCTACTCCATTGTCCAGATGGCTGAAGATGTTAAACAGGACTGGACCACTATTGACTCCTGTATTACTCTGCTTATTGCAGGCCTCCAACTAGATTTTGCGCCACTGACCATTACCATCTGCCTCTTGCTGGTCACCCAATCTTTGACCCACCTCACTGTCTGCTCATCCAACTCTTACTTCAAGAGATTCTCTCTGAAGATCTTATAGAAGGGATTGTCAAATGCCTGAGGTCCAAGAAGACAATATCCACTACTCTTCCCTCATCTGTCAGGTGTTGTTCTATCATTATTGAAGCTTACCAGGTTGGTCAGTGATGACTTCCCTTGATGAATTCATCCTGGCTACTCCTGATGATTTTCTTCTCCTTCATGTGCCTTGAAATGGTTTCAAAGATGAGCTGTTACATCCTCTGCTATGGAGAGTCTGACCATCCTGTCATTTCCTGTGTCCCTCCTTCTTGCCCTTTTTGAAGATAAGAATGGCATTTTATTTCCTCCAGTCTTTGGGCACTTCTCCCAGTTTCCATGATTGAGTAAAAATTATAGAGAGTGACATTGCAGTACCAGGTCCCTGTCCTCTCCAACCAAAGACACATCTTCCATGATGCTCAGAAAACACCTCTTTATTCCTCCCAAACTCCAGTTTCCAAACTCCAGGGTTGTGAGTTTGCTGTTCACTCTCCTCACTAAGGATTGTGAACTCCACCATTTCATAATCACTGCAGCCAAGGCTGCCTTTGACATTCTTCACAAGCCTCTCTTTGTTGGTGAGAATAAGGTCCAGCAAAGCACCTCTTCCTGTTGGCTCCTCTGTCACTTGGAGAAGGAAGTTCTCAACACACTGCAGGAACCTCCTGGGTTGCTTATGCTCTGCTGTGTTGTTCCTCCAGCAGTTGCCAGGTTGGTTAAATTCCAACTGTGATGACTAAGGCTTGTGAATTTGAGGTTGTTCCTGTCAGTCTGTAGAGGGCCTCATTCGCCTCATACACTTGTTCTTCCTGGTCAGGTGGCCTGTGGCAGACTTGCACTATAATGTCACCTGCTCCTTCTCTCCCTTTAATCCTGACTCATAAACTCTTAGTCAGCTCTTCATCCATCCCCAAACAGAGCTTCATGCACTCCAACTGGTCACTGATGGTGACATGTCTAACTTGACACCCCAGCCTATCCTTCATAAAGGTTGAGTATGTCTAATGTAAAAGATGAACATGACATCATGTGATGTGGGATACTCCTTTGGTCAGTACGGGTCAGCTGTCCTGGTTGCGTCTCCTCCCAGTTTCTGGTGCACCCCTCAGCTCTCTCACTGTCAAGGCAGTATGAGAAGCAGGAAAGTCCCTGACTCACTGTAACCATTGCTTGCACTAACTAAAACATTGGTACATTACCAACATTTTTTTCATCCTAAATCCAAGATGCAGCACTATATCGACTACTGTGAAGAAAATTGGCTATCCCAGGCAAAACCAGGACAAGGTGACATTTATGAACATTTTTGTTACATAAGAATTTTTAGGCCTAGTACACGCACAATTTTATACCATTAAATTATTATAGTTAGATCTGGATTTTCCTAATCTGAGATAGTTACTGCAATATAATTTTATATGAATGCATTAAATGCAGGACTAGAAGTGCCTTATATTGGCAAACTTTATTTTCCTTTTCATATGGGGACATAAGACATGCTAACAGAGCTTTTATATCTGAAGCTACAAGTAGTAAAGTACACCAATGTAACAGAGGCAGTACAGCTTTCATGAGTACCAAATGCCTAAGAATTAAATCTCTTTTGCTAATAATACTCAGAACAAAACTCTATTCTCAGTCTATTTAGTCTACAAGCAATAAAGCTGTACATTTGTCTGGGTAAACTATGACTTCTTTACAAATATACATTTGGGACATGTGGATAGAACAGCTTTGTGGTTCCAAATGCCAGCTCCGTTCTTTACAAGAGCCTCAACTTTCTGGCTTGGCTAGGACTAAATATCAGTGTACACTACAATTAATCCATGGCTAGCAGTGGCAGAAATATTTTGAAAGTATGTAAATTTTGGTTAGCTTTTCAATTAAAAAAATAATCAAAATTTCAAAACACTAACGGAGTATAGTATAGTAAAAGAGCATAATGTATGTAAATGTAGTAAGGAAGTGTAACAAAGTGTAAGGAAGCGTATCTGGAAGGACTGTGACCAGTCCTTGTGATATCAATGACTAGTGGAGCAAGCTGTTCTGCCTGAACAAAACCTCATTTAATTTCTCCAGATCAGATTTTATTTTTTATATTTAATTCAGTTCCCAACTTAGCAAATGAATGTGAAGATATCAAAATATTGTTAAGAAATATCTTTATATATTTCAAGACATGCTATTGTAGTTTAGCATGATGGATTGGAGAAGAAGAGCAAACCCTTTTTATAGATAGAACTCTGGCAAAGTAAAACAAACAAAAACACAAAAACACAAGCAAACAAAAAAAAAATAAAACAATTTTAACTTCTAAAGAACATGCTAAATTATTTTACAGGTTATGTTTGAACAGAATCCTTAAAAATGATTTATTATATCATAGAATCATAGAATCATAGAATCATAGAATCATAGAATCATAGAATCATAGAATGGCTTGGGTTGGAAGGGACCACAAAGATCATCTAGTTCCAACCGCCCTGACGTGGACAGGGCTGCCAGCCACTAGCTCACTAGATCAAACTGCCCAGGAACCCATCCAGCCTGGCCTTGAACACAGCCAGGGATGGCGCATCCACAGCTTCTCTGGGCAGCCTGTGCCAGCGCCTCACCACTCTCTCAGTGAAGAATTTCTTCCTGATGTCTAACCTAAACCTCCCCTCTTTCAGTTTTAGCCCAAATAGTATAATATTATATTTACACATATAATATGTGTCTGTAGGTCTCAGTGACTTTTCTTCTTTGATATTTTTAAGTACAGTATTCTAATAACTACTATACTTTAGAATATATAGTATATCATTTATAAATTTGGATTTCTGTCTTTAATCATTAGGAAATCCTGAAAAAATTTCAGAGGCAAATGTGTATATCCAAGTTCTTGACGTTAATGATCATGCACCAGAATTTCCTAAATATTATGAAACATTTGTTTGTGAAAATGCGGCTTCTGGCCAGGTAAGTGTGAAGGAGTTAGCTGCCATTTTTCTCATTATCATGCAAATTTGCTCTGAGATGTTACTGTTTCCTCTAATATTGACTATTTCAGCACTGCAAACATAGGATGTGTTTTGTCTAATTCCAAAATTAGTTCTGTTGATCTGTGTGTAGTTTGAAATAGAAATTTCTGAAAACCAATGTCTATTTTCCCCTCTTAAAAAAAATACAACACATCAGCAAATACAATACAACACATGCAAAAATGCATTTGCTTGTTTGTCTGCTAAAACAAATTGTAGATAAGTACAGATGGAAAATTCTAAAAAAAAAAAAAAAAAACACAAAACATGAACACAGATTTAATTCATGTTCATGTCACAGATATAAAATCTAGACTTTCCAAGCCAACCACAACATTGAAAGAAACAGATTTAGACTAGATTCAGATCAGATACCTTGTGTTTTCTTAGAATGCTTTGATTAGAAATCTTTACAGCACAGTCCTTGCAACACCTTCTCTAGGTTTAAGGACTGATGTGTCCTTAACTTCGCTGGATTTTATCTTGTTTTCCCTATTTCCTACTCACTGCACTAGTGAACTAGTGAACTTGCGTTACATCAGATAGCTGTCCTAATTCCTCCATTTACATTAGTCATTATTCATTTTCCTTCACACTTTCCTTCACCATTTTACATTTTTGTAAGTGATCCAGATCTATGCCAAAGTCTTCAGTAAGACCACACCCAGATGCCACAGAAGACAAGCAGGATGTTCAAAGCTGAAACACAAAAAAATTCAAAATGACTAACCAATACCTATAGACGTAGAAAATTTTGTATTTTTTTTCTACATCTCTAAAGCATTCTTTTGACATGAGAAAGAGACCTTTATCATATCCATTATGTTTTTCAGATATTTTGCTTTCTTTAAATTTCTGAGTCACAGAGCTTCTCTTTTTACACCAGTTTGATTTACTTTGACCTTGATTAGTCTGCAGCTAAATAAAGATTTCCTGTTGCAAAAGTAATTTCTTTATAGCTATGTACATCCATTTGTATGTTTCTATATCAGTAGTTGTTTTCTTTTTTCTATGTGTGGCAATTTTACCTTCTGGAAAAGCTAACTCTTGATGAGAGATACCTGGAAAGAGCCGTTTCCCTAGGTCTTCAGGTAACTGTCAGGTCAAAGGACAAGCATTAAAGTATATGCCGCTTCACATTCCTTGTCTTAAATGCACCATTCATCTCAGCAGATGATGGATCCATGATGGATCTTTTAATTATCAAATGATCTTAGGAAGAACAACAAGAAGTTTCTACTGATGTGCAAAATTAATCACTGTCAGAGATTACGATATTTTATTCAGCGTCTACAACTTAAAACTGAATTGATAGCTGATGTATCTCATATACACTTGTTATTTTTTGGTACTTTTCTGTACTCATAGAAAAATGGTTATTTTATTCATCAGCTAGATACCAAGAGGTTAAAACTGATTTTAAAGTTGTAGTGGATGCTCTTTGAATAACATGGTTTACATTTCAGAATAATCAGTTTAAGCAATTGAGGGGCTTAATCAGGTTATTACACACCTTTATATTTTAGCCATATTTCTGCAATCATGTCCGAAGAGTTCAGGAATCTGCTTGCATATTTTGAGCTGAGTTCAGAGCTTGTATAGATACTCTATCTTATTTCAATTTCTAAAGTAGCTTTCTCATTCCATTTAGCTGGAAAGGATATGCTGAGAGATATTCTCAGAGATGGTTTGCACCTCTGGAATTCATTTGTTTCCCAGACCTCAGCTGACTTGGGTCTACTTTCATGCAATACTTACAGTGTTTGGAAAGGAAAGACACTGCAGAGGGAAAGATATTGTCAAAAATTAAATTTTATTTGGATGACTTTTTCTTGGTGTCTGCCTGGGTTACAATAAAAGAGTGGAGTCATGGGGCATACATAGTCCTAGAGTACACAAGACTATGTGATATACATAGATATGGATAAGGCTATGTGATATATATATAGATATGTGTAACACATCAAGATTAAATATAAATAATCAATGTCATCCCAAATATCCTGTCCTAGAGACAGTAAACAATAACTTAAATCTGAGAACATGTGAAGTTTTTGATTTTTTTGTAGAGATTATAAAAAGTTCTTTGTCTTTTCATTTTATGGAATGAATGTTGATCATTGTGTGTGTTGTGGTCTTACCCGGCAAGCAGCTATGCACCACACAGCCATTCGCTCGTTCCCCTCCCCCAGTGGGACAGTGCAGAGAATGGGGAAAAAAATAAAATAAAAATAGAACTTGTAGGTTGATATAAAAGCTATTTACTAAGACAGAAAAGTAATAGAGAAAAGAAAAATGTAATAGCAATGATAACTATACATATATCTACACACATATCCACAGCGCGACATCTCACCATCCGCTGACTGACACCCAGCCAAACTCCAACCAGCCGCCGGCCTCTTAGGCCAACTCACCACAGCTTTCTAACATTCCACATAATGTCATGCTGTCAGGGAGGCGTAACCTCCTTGGGCAGTCTAGGCCAGCTGGCCGGCTCTGTCCCACTGCACCCTGGTGCCACACATAATAGCAGTGTCCCTCTCCTGACAAGCGTCTTGGCCCGGCCCAGATCTGTCTGAGTACCCATCACTCAGCACCAACCAAATTATTGGTGTACTGTTAACGTTGTTCTCCTAAAGCCAAAACATAGCATCACACCAAACACTAATAAGAAAAATTAACTCTGTTTCAAGCTGAAACCAGGACAGTGTGCCTGTGCAAGGCTTTTATGAGTTATAGACAACTTCAGCTTAGCTTCTGAAAAAGGTTCAAACAAAATAATTAAATTTATTTTTATTTTTATTTTCCAATCTGTGGGACTATCATCTGAAATTTGACAATAAAAATGAATGTAAAAAAGATAGGTTTTTTTAATTATTATTTCTGGTAACATTCTAAATCTACTCATCCATTTTGAATGGCTTTTTCACTATACATTTCACATTATAGTTCGGTACTGTCCAATAATCCACAAGTCAACTATATACTGACCACAACTAAACTTTTATTTTTGCACATTGAAAAATAATAATAATAAAAATACTTTCATTGCACTACCGATATTAAATACATTAATCTGCAAATAATGTTATCCTGAATGTGGTTATGAAAAATAGATTTCTCCCCTACTACAGCTATAATTAATATCAGATCAAATAGAATAATATTAGTAAGTTATCCAAAACCAGGATTACTTTTTGATACACATTGAATCTCTTTGACTTTATAACTTTACATGGACTTGGTAAAGGATGAGAATAAAACTTTATTTTTTTTTTCCTCCTGTGTGCTTGTAATAACTACCAATGGCTGACTTCTAAAAGCTATAATCTATAAAAATGATCAGGATGCAAAATTGGCCAAATCTATCCCAAAGATAACACCAGTGACATTTCAGCAAGAATACATTTCATCCAGAAAGCTTAATTCCCAAGGCATGATTTAATTTACTCAACCTGAATTAGGGGCTCAAAAGTTTGAAGTAAACTCTGTCAAATTCTTCACATCTTATGTAAGAAAGCTGTGCATCCAAAATGTACCCATATTTTGTGGATGTTGGTTTTCCTTTGTATCATGCAGGAAACAGATTTCAGCTGAAGACAAGCTGCAGTGGATACACTTATAATCTGAATTAATTCTATCTTCTCTAATACATATTTATTCTGGCAATTCTGGGATCATGCAATTTGTGGATCACATATGAAATGACTTTGATGTTGCAGGTTGCTTACTAATTTTTATTACTAATTATGTATGCAGAGCATTTAGAGTTAGAGATAAGAAAGAAAAAACATTAATTTACTTACCACTTTGCATATAATAGACATCAGTTAGGGTAAAAATGAAGAGTACTCGTTTGGTATTATTTTTATGCATAATGAAATGTTGATAGAAGAAAAGAGGGGAAATCTTTAACCAAATTCTAGGAGTATAAGATTAATATTGAAAATACACAATCTGCTAAAACTGATTATTTCTATCAAATCATGTGAAAAATATTTTTGATAGCAGAGTAGTGAAACTGGTGGGTTAGAAAGAAAATGTTCGTTATTTCACCTTACAGTGTTCTCTAGACCATTTATAGAAAGTATCTGAGCAGTAGTGGTAAGGAAAATGAGAAAAAAAGGAAAAGAAGAAAAAGGTAATGTCCTCATTGACATTTCTTAGAATATAGAAACATGATGAAGCTACGTAAGCTCCGCATATGCCAATAGGCCTTTATTCTAACCTACACTGGCAGTTGCACTGAGTGTAACTTGTGGCATTTTGAACTGGTGAGCATGATGGCTCAAGAAAAATTACTTTTTTTTTGGTTTTGTATGGATCATGACTCAAAAGTTCTTTCTCATCACAGAAGAGAATAGGTAGAATAGTTTATGTCATGGCATGAACTTGATCATCATGATTCCCTTGCTGAGATGTAAACAGCACAGTTATTTTTGGAGTAATTTGGGTGGAAAACCAAACAAAAGGAAATAAAGTAGAAAGAGGTGGCCATTCTGTTACTACTCTTTTTCACTCTCTAATGGGAATGGTGGGACCATAGTTGGGCATGGGAGCACACAAAAAGGACTCAAAATCATACACTTAGGGGAGTTTGGCATCAAGATTAAAAGAGCGCTAGGAGTTGTTCAGGTGAAGAGTCTATTCCTTAAGTTAAACTGTGTAGAAGACTGCTATTAGAAGCAGAAAGTACAGTAATAGAGAAGCTTTCTTTTTCCTTCTGAACATTTCCATAATTTGAATTCAGTGAGACTACTTGGGTTTGAGGAAATAAATAAATTTGTAATGAGTTTTCAGGACTATCAGGCAGGCAACTACTCCATTACCTCTTATTTGCAAGACAAAAAACACTCACTCATCTAGACATTTAGTCCAAAAGTGTTTACAGAAAATATCCTCTACACAAAATAGTTAACCAATGAGAGGTTAGAACTGTTGTCAATATCTTAGACTCTCCCAGTGATGAAATTTATTAGTGGAAACTGTGCACTTATCAGATGAATGGAGAAGCTGAGTGTGGCAGAGCACAGCTTTTTGTGACCTTTGGTTAAAGGAGACCAAGCTGTCCCCAGTAGTGACCTCAGAGTGTTTGGAAAGAAACTGTGACTGAGACCAAATCACCATGAACTTCAGTCAGGTTTTCAAGAAGACTTCAGTGGCTTAATCTTAGTTTTAAAGCAATTCATATTTTCAAGTGGGCTGATAGGTTATTAAAGCTTCTAGACTAATGAGACTTAAAGTAAGAATTTGAACCTAGTCAATACAACAACAGATATGTTCTATCAGAAGCAACATATCATTTACTCTACTCTTTTTTTTTTTTTTTTTTTTTTTTTTTACAACCAAAAAAAAAACCTTTTTTTAAATCTT
>VXAV01002702.1:4274-30342 GCA_013399715.1 Alectura lathami | reverse complement strand
ATACAAGAGACATGAAGAGCCAGTGATTGCTGAGAATTACTGCACAAGCAGCTTCCACTAAGTAGATGATTATATAGATCCTTTCATGCTCCTATATTAACTTAAATGCTGATTATTGTGGTTCTTTTTCATTTTCTTTCTCCCCATTTTCTTTTCCTTTCTTTATTTTACCTTAAGATGGTTCATATGGGTTCAAGTTTTAGCATGTAAAGCATAGATGTGCTGCTGTAGGGTCTACTTTANCAGTGCTGGAAATTCTGAGCATATTAGATGCATATGGGCTTATTAGGACAACCCTCATGATTTAATATTAAGCAGTTTAATAGACTGGTACACTACTGAAACAATTCTGAAATTATTTGTCCAACGTGTTCACAGTAGTGTTGTTCTGTATTGCCACACTAGCCTAAAAACTTTACTGATGAATCCTATCAGTCGACTATTATTTTTCTGCAACTCATTGAAAAATATCAAAGTAAATCCTTAAGACTAAGCTCTTATTTTTTTGAATCTCTGTTCTAATATGTCTTCATTGTTGTCATATACTTATTCGCAGCACTGAAAGTTCTCATGGACTGAACTTATTTTGCAAAGTTATTGAAACAATCCTAATGAACTATGACTATATCTGCTGGTTTTTATTTTTATTTTTCTGCTGAATGCAGAAAATAGTTTTTTCATGTATTTAAGTAGTGAATTTTTATTGCTTTACAAGAGACCTGAAGAGCCAGTGATTACTGAGAATTACTGCACAAGCAGCTTCCACTAAGTAGATGATTATATAGATCCTTTCATGCTCCTATATTAACTTAAATGCTGATTATTGTGGTTCTTTTTCATTTTCTTTCTCCCCATTTTCTTTTCCTTTCTTTATTTTACCTTAAGATGGTTCATATGGGTTCAAGTTTTAGCATGTAAAGCATAGATGTGCTGCTGTAGGGTCTACTTTATATACCACAGAGCTTATTGGTGGAAAAATCCTGATATCCAGGATTAACTTCATACTGAGATTAACTTTTCAGTGGCAGAAGGAAGGGATTTTTAATTCTATGTTTTAATAAGTTTATGTCAGTTATCTGTTGAATGCTTTGGTCAGAAATGCACTGTTCTCACATGAAATGTCTTTATTCTACATCTACTTCTTTTTTATAGCTTCCATAAACCAATTCTGCAAATAATTCTTATTCTTTCTTAAAGAATTAATTTCAAAAAAAACTCACACAAGGTTTTCAAACTTCAGTATTTCACAGTTGGTTTTCTCTCTAAGTGAATTCTCTCTTGACTCACACATAACTGTTAATTCAGTGTCTACTGTTAAACAAATCTGCCTGCTTGTGGCTTACCTGTACCAGTTCATCTGGGGGTAAAGAGGAGAAAAGAGGTAAGTAATGAGGACCTAAAAATCAACAAAGGACTTATGACAGTTTGGAAACTTACTGGCTTAAAACCTGTTATTAATTTGGGGATGTTAGTAAAAGGAGGACAGTCACGCTCAGAAAAAGCCCAGCTGTAGGGTTCTAAGGGTTTACATTTGAATCCCAAGCTGACCCGTCATCGCATAGCAGCAGCCTGGGGTATTCAGACATTAAAACATGACCACTTTCTGGTTATGAAATAGTGGTTTTACCTTTTATTTTTATTATCACCAAATACACAGTGTTTGATACTCTCAATTTTGATAATCTCTCTGAAATAAATGTGGATCCATTGTAGAGCTCTTAGGGCCTATATATTTCAATACTGTTCCACACAGATGTATTATTCTGTCATAGAAATGCCCATTAATTTGATTGAAATAATTCAGGTTGAGGTTACTCAAAATCACATCCCCTTACCTCTATCCAAGTGCAACATCTATGCACCTCATGAGCTGCTTTCACCATCAGGTACTAAAATCATAGTCACGATTTTGCCAGAGATTATTTACTTAATGTGTACGTAGACAATAAGGACTTCTGTGCAGAGACCCAGGAAGGCTTAGCAAGTTCATCGAAAAATGCTGTGCAAAGTGATGCCTCACGCAACATGAAGAGTTGTATAGAATGCTTTAGCACAACAATAAGCCCTTATGTAAGACACTATGCTAACTTGGTCTAAACATAGCTCCAGTAGGCAGCTTCAGAATTGTAACTTGCTTACAGATGACTGCCCTGAAAAATTTATGCCTTCCTGCCTGCACCTCTTTGCAGAGAGTTGCTCTAACATTACCCTAGCCTTAACTTATTCTGTGAGGATTATTACACTATTAGAAGTCAAATTCAAAAGAGAAACTTATCAGGGGAGTAGACATAAGTATTTTGCAAGTTAACTATTCTAACAGCTTCCAATAACACTGCAAATTTCAGAAGTGGACCTTCCATAATAAATCACTTGTTTCTTCAAGTGGTGCTCTGTTTTCTAATTAATTGGTCATAGAAGGCTCACAGAAACTCGAGGCCGGAAATTGCAGAGAATTATGGCAGAGTAGTTGAACACTTCAAACCAGCCATAAAAGAACAAAGGTTAAATTCTGCCTTTGAGCAATACCCATGTCAGGCAGACTATAGCCTGAAAATATTCTCTTTATGAAATAAACTGCAGCTATATTTACTCAGCACAGAGCATGGAAAGGCAGATAATTTACTGCAGTTAAGTAGATTCTTCTTTTGTTTTGTCTCTATTATTGTTATGAACAAGAAGAATGAAGAATAAGAGAGCCCAGCCAACGGAGAAATGTTATTGCTATAAATGAAGAATTTTGAAATGCCACACAAATTTAGAATCAAACAAAGAGAAAGCATTACTTAAAAGGTTCTCTAATAGGATTCTTACAATAATAAAAAAGGAAATAATAAAGTAGGTTATGGAATGAGCTTTCATCACTGTGACGTCTCTGTCACTGACGCCTTCCTGCAGTTCTGGAACTGCAGTGGTCTCTGCAGGAGAGCCAGAGGCTGGAGGATGGGATCTGGAAATGAAAAAAACAGTTCCCCTCAAAGGAGGCAGAATTTAGGACTGGCAAAAAGTATCCATCTCGTCCTCCTTGCTGTTGATGTGTTCTGAACTTACATGAAATGTTTTGCTCCCTGCAGGACAGCCCATTTGGAAAGCAGATACAAATTCCTATGGCACTAGGGGGCACACAATAGTAACTTGTTAACAGTAACAGTAGACATAATAAAGTGACAGACTTCATAAATGAGCTATATTTGCTGGGGTGGGGAGGAGAGGAGGAAAATATATTTCCAAAGAGGATGAGTTTCTACATTTGTGCACAATATGAAAACATTGATTATATTTTCAAGTATGTAGTACATGAAAATATGTTTTTACAATTTCTCAAATACATAGAATGAAATTTGCTCTTCTCTTGGCATACTATTTAGCCCTCTGGGTGGGCACCCTCCAGTCATTACTAGAGAGCAAAATTGGAGAGAAAAAACAAAGATTATTTAGCCTAGCAACTTCAAGATGTCTGAAGACTGTGTGGTTTTCTTAATAAACCCCACTGCTTACATAGTACTTTGCCTAGCTGATAGTAAGTTAGGCCTGATGACTGATTGTGAAAAAAGAAAGCAAACACACACATGCAAAACAAAACAAAGCAAAAACAAACAAACTAAAAAAAAAAACAAACAAAAGAAAACAAACAAACAAAAAAAAAAACAACCAAACCAAGCAAACCTTGTACTCAAAAATTTAGCCAGAATGAACATTATTCCAGAATGAATTGCTCTGAAGTGTGATGAGCTCTACCTGTACTGACTGCCTAAGGGGAACAAAAGATTCCAAAATATTCCAGAATTCCTTGTAAGACAATTCTTGTTGTGGCTCCAGGACAGCTGGCATCCTTTGCTCTTAACTTGTTTTACAAAATTGTACATGAAAGGTCCATTGAGACCATCAGGTTTCTTGGCTCAGATCCCAGGGCAGAGAGTTGGCACCAGGTAGGACTGACAAATTGTGGTTGTTCAGTATGTGATGGGATTTATATCACCAGCTATTACAGTTGATGGCACTTGCTTGTTCAGTTTCACTGCAATGACTCCTCTTTTTATCCATGTTCTTAGCAGAGGTTTCTTGTGTGAGAGGTTTTACAGCCATTATATCAACTCCATAT
The DNA here is from genome assembly GCA_013399715.1 of Alectura lathami. Taxonomy (NCBI): domain Eukaryota; kingdom Metazoa; phylum Chordata; class Aves; order Galliformes; family Megapodiidae; genus Alectura; species Alectura lathami. The sequence goes on along the minus strand of VXAV01002702.1, from coordinate 26,243 downwards.
GTATACACATATGTATGTGTATATTCATATTGTAAATTTGAAACAATGATATGGCATTAATCTCAGTTTTCAGGTATAGTGGAATTACAGAACAAGGCCAGAGAAGAGCAAGCCAGTCTCAGTCTATGTTTTGTTGTGTTTCTCTTCCATTCAGTCTAAGCATTCAACCATTTGTTTAAATATTAACCTCCTCTGTTATGGCTGTCTATCATTTTTATTGGTATTGCTTTTAAAAGAAATTTAAATTTTTGTTGTCTTTTATATTATCAACCATCTGTATGAAGCAGCTGACAGAGTATTATTTTTGTTTTCTTTTTAAAGAGAGATTAAATACTTAAAAATAAACTTACTTTTTTAAGAATAAAACATTGAAAGATCAAGCTTTTCAAAAATTAAACTGAATAACTTGATATTTTTTGTATTTCTGTTGTTATTTGTTGATTTTGAAAAAAAAATTAGAAAACCAGGAAAAAAAAAGTTCTCCTTGAAAAATTATTTAATGAACTTTTTCAGAGTGAAAACCATGCACAGGCCTGCTTGTGAGACTCATACTGTACATTTAGTCATTGATCTGTATTTCCATATGAACTGTTTTATGAGTACAGTTTCTAGGTTGACCCCAGTTCTTCACAAGCCATCATTAAAGACCTGTGCGAGCTTTAATCGACATCAATAGAATGGTAAAAGTTGGAAAGAACCTCTGGAGATAATTGGTCCAAAACCACTGCAAAGAAGGGCCACCCAGAGCAAGGTGCCCATGTCCAGACAGCTTATGAAGATCTCAAAGGAGGAGACACCACAGCCTCTGGACAATCTGTGCCAGTGCCCAGCCACCCACACAGCACAGAAATGCCTCCTAGTGCTCAGACAGGACCTCTTATGTTCCATTTTGTGGCATTGTCGTATCACTGGACACCACTGTAAAGAGCCTGGCTCCAGCTTCTTTACACCCTCCCTTCAGTTATTTATAGACATTGACGAGATCCCCCTGAGCCTCCTATTCTCCAAGCTGAGGAGTCCCAACTATCTCACCCTTTCCTCACAGGGGTGATGCTCCAGTACCTTCATCATCTTGATGACCCTTTGTTGGACTGTCTCCAGTGTGTCCATGTATGTCTTGTACTGAGGAGCACAGAACTGGCCTCACAAATGCTGAGTAGAGGTAAAGAATCACTTCCCTTCACTTGCTGGCAGTTCTTTGTCTGATGCAGCCCAGGATATCATGAGACTTTTTTCTGGCACGAGCGCATTGTGGGCTCATGTGCCCACCAAGACCCCAAGGTCCTTTTCTGCATAGCTAAATTCCAACTCATGAGCCCCCCAAATGTACTGATGATGCAGGGGGTTATTCCTCCACAGATGCAGAACTTGGCCCTTCTCCTTATTGAAACTCACATGCTTCCTGTCAGACCATTTCTCCAACTCATCTGCATCCTGCTGGATGGCAGTACAACCCTCTGGTGTGTTAGTCATTCATCTTAGCTTCGTGTTGTCAGCAAACTTGCTGAGAGCAAACAGTGCCACACCATCCAGATTATTAATGAATGCAATGAATGGGATTGAACCCATTAGTGACCACTGGGGTACACCACTAGTCACTGGCCTCCATCTAGACTTCATTCCACTGATCACCAGACTCTGGGCCTAACCACTCAGACAGCTTTCAGTCCACCTCACTGTCTGCTTTTATCCAGCCCATACTTCATCATATCTCTGAGGGTGTTATAGCAGAAACTATAGAAAAACCTTGCTGAAGACAAGGTATTCAATATCTACTGCTCTCCCTTTGATCACCCAACAAGCAATCTCATCACAGAAGGCCATCAGCTTGGTCAAGCATGGCTTCCCCTTGAATCCATGCTGACTGCCCCAGTCTCTTTCTTATCAGGTATGTGTCTGGAACTGCCAAAGTTCATTGTTTCAGGATTTTACTTTTGTTTATTTTCTATGTTCTACTGTAATTATACGCTACAATTAATTGTTCTGAAAGTGAATTTTCAAGCCTCTGTAGGAGTACTTGTGATTTTGAGACAATCTTGAATGATTTTATCATCTATGTGTTGTGGTTTAACCTCCAGTAGGCAGCTTAATCCCACACAGATTCTTACTCACACACCCTAGGTGGGATGGAGAAAATGAGAAAGGTAAAAGTGAGAGAACTTGTGGGTAGAGATAAAGACAGTTTACTAGGTAGAGCAAAAGCTGCATCCAAACAAAGCAAACTAAGGAATTCATTTGTTACTTCCCATCGTTAGGCAGATGTTCAGCCACTTTCAGAAAAGCAGGGTTTATCACAGGTAGCAGTTTCTTGGAAGGACAAAAACCATCACTACAAATGTCCCCCACATTTCCACTTGTTTACTCCAGCTTTTATTGCTGAGCATGATGTCGTAAAGTATGGAATGTCAGTCTGGGTCAGCTGTCCTGGCTGTGTTCCCTTACAGTTCCTTGTGCACCCCCAGCCCTTTGCTGACAAGCATAAGAAGCAGAAAAGCCCTTGACTCTGTGTTAGCTCTAGTCTGCAACAATTAAAAATATTGGTGTTGTGTTATCATCACTATTTTCATCAAAAATCCCAAACACAACATCACACGAGCCCCAACAAACAAAAATAAATTTATCCCAGCCAAAACCATGACACTGTAAAACTAGGTAAATAATATTTTATCTGCTTCAGGTGAAACAGAACATGATTATTTTAAAAGTATTCTGTGATTTTTTTTTTTTTTAATTATCTGTCCCACCTAAACAACTAGTACAGCTTTACCAGTCTTAACAACAATTAATTTATTATGCAATTTGAGTTGAAAATATGTTAAAATGGTGCATAATATAAAAAGTCAGTATACTTAGAATACACAATGTTCTATTACAAATATCACATTGCAAGTTTAACAGATTTCAGGAAAATAATCTAGGATTTCAAAACAAAAGTAATTAGCTCTAACGGCATTCTTTGCAGTCTCTTAAAAAGGCACTGATTTCATAGACTAAATTCCAAATTCATGTTGGCAATAAATCATTAGCCTCAAATTCTAAACATGAAAACCAAGCAGTGACATCACTAATCTGCAGTGAAGTTGGGTAATTTCAAGCAATTTATTTACAAATTGCAGACAATTAATTTGATGGAAGGCTTGTTCACTTTTCATGACAAATAGAATCATAGAATCATAGAATGATTCTCGCCTGACAGCCACGACTTTTCAAATACGATGGAGAGCAGCTCAACAACTGCATCAGCCAACTCCTTCAAGACCCTGTGATGCATCCGTTCTGGCCCCATAGACTTGTACACATTCAGTCCCATCAGGTGGTCTCGGACTTGCTCCGCTCTTACACTGGGAAGGATTTTGCTCCCCCCATCCCCACCTAGATTTTCCGGGGCATGAGAGACCAATACTGGCTTCTTAAAATTGTCTATTTTGGAGTTCTTCATTTTTGCCTACCCACCGTCACGAATAATGAGGGCTTTGCTGTTGTTGTTGCTGTTGCTTGTTTTTTTTCTTCTGTTTTGCTTCTCTGGCTTGCAATAGATAACATCTGACACTTGTAAATAGTCGTAGCTATTACTCTAAAGATATCTTCATTGGCTCATCTAAAATTAACATGTAATGGCTAGTGGTATATGTATCTGAGAAATAAATGGTCATGTATTATTTCCTCTTTTTCCCTACATTTTTTCTTTTTAAATTAAGTATCTTTTAGTTAAAAAAGTGTTTTCTAAAGCAAAGATTTTCGCTATGTATCAACATAAAAAGTAGCATAGTTATCAAAAACTAAACAAAAACTAAACAAAACACTGTTGTGTTGTGCTTGAATATTAATTGATACTATTGACAGCTACAGGTTTACTGCATATTCTGTAGAATACAAATAGAAAATACACAGCTTGTGGTTCATATACCTCATGGCAGACACATATCTGGGGGCTAAAGTGAGTGAAAAAAGTAATAAAAATACCTTCTGACTCAAAGACTTCTGAAATCTAGTACAGAAGGCATAGGTAAAAAAATGAATGTTGGACCAACAATGCCAACTCTGTTGTCTTCAGTGTACTTATCACTCAGATCTTTATGAATATCTTAACATCATTCATCTAATATGAATGAAAGAGGCTCTATTATCCAGATTTTGCTCTCTGTTCCCTCACTGTAGCTATACAAGAACTAATTACAAAAAAGTGAAAAAAATACTCATTTTCTATTAATAGCACATTGTCAATAGTACTTTTATCTCTTTAGCTGGAAGATTTATGCCTGGTCCTTCTGCTTTTTTAGTCATAATAAGGAGTCCAAATCAGAGAGGACACACAGCTCTTCAGTAAAATTGTAGCTACTATCACAGCAAACAATCTTGTAAAATTAAAGATATTATTCAATACATTTTCTTTCTACCTCTTTTATGAGAACCTACTGCTTTCCCACACTAGGTCACGGTTTTAAAACTGGATGTTAAATTGCGATGAAGCTAAAAGTAAACTTACAACTCTTTTTAGCATATGAAACATTTTTGTGGGTTTTGTGGTTTTTTGTTTATTTGTTTGTTTGTTATAACCAAGTTCTTATAAAATGGGTTAATTGAAAGAACATTTTCTACCTTTGTTGCCATCTTTGTTTATTTATTTATTTTTGTCAGTCACCATTTTATAATACTATGATTGTAAACATTTACCACAATTATTATTTGCAAGATTAGGTGAGAAAAAGAAAACATTCCATGCTTCACAGCATAACCTGATTCACTCCTGTCTGCTTAGTCTATTTCTGTCTTTCTGTTTTCTATTTTTTAAATTATGTTTATTCTGATGTGAAATTTATAGAAGAAAAAAAAGAAAACATATTTATCTTATTTGCAGAATAAACTAAATGGCACCTAGCATATTAAACTTGTTGTAGCTGTCAGGCGAGGTTCCCAGTGACTGGAAAAAGGGAAACATCAATCCCATTTTTAAGAAAGGGAGAAAGGAAGACCCGGGGAACTACAGGCCGGTGAGCCTCACATCTGTGCCTGGAAAGATTATGGAGCAGATCCTCCTGGAGGAGATGCTAAGGCACATGCGAGATGGGAAGGTGATGCGAGACAGCCAGCACGGCTTCACCAAGGGCACGTTGTGCCTGACCAATCTGGTGGCCTTCTATGATGCAGTGACGGCAGCGGTTGGCCAAGGAAGGGCGACGGATGTCGTCTACCTGGACTTGTGCAAGGCCTTTGACAAGGTCCCGCACCATATCCTTATCTCTAAACTGGAGAGATATGGATTTGACGGGTGGACTGTTTGCTGGATACAGAACTGGCTGGAGGGTCACAGCCAAAGTGTTGTAGTCAATGGCTGCATGTCCAGGTGGAGGGCGGTCACGAGCGGTGTCCCCCAGGGGTCCGTCTTGGGACCGGTGCTCTTCAACATCTGTATTGACAACTTAGACTATGGGATTGAGTGCACCCTCAGCAAGTTTGCTGATGACACCAAGCTGAGTGGTGCAGTTGATACCCCTGAAGGAAGGCATGCCATCCAGAGGGACCTGGACAGGCTGGAAAAGTGGGCCCATGAGAACCTGATGAGGATCAACAAGGCCAAGTGCAAGGTGTTGCACTTGGGTTGGGGCAATCCCAGGTATGTGTACAGACTGGGAGAAGAACTCCTTGAGAGCAGCCCTGTGGAGAAGGACTTGGGCATTGTGATCGACCAAAAGCTGGCCATGAGCCGGCAGTGCGCTCTTGCAGCCAGGAAGGCCAATGGCATCCTGGGCTGCATCAAGAGAGGGGTGGCCAGCAGGGAGAGGGAGGTGATCGTCCCCCTCTACTCTGCCCTTGGAAGGCCTCACCTGGAGTACTGTGTCCAGGCCTGGGGCCCCCAGTACAGGAGGGATGTGGAGCTGTTGGAGAGGGTCCAGAGGAGGGCCACCAAAATGATCAGAGGGCTGGAGCACCTCGCCTGTGAGGAAAGGTTGAGGGAGTTGGGATTGTGTAGCTTGGAAAAGAGAAGGCTCTGGGGTGACCTCATTGCAGCCTTCCAATACTTGAACGGAGCTTACAGGCAGGAGGGGGACCGACTTTTTTTACGGTTGGATAATGTCATGACAAGGGGGAATGGGCTAAAACTGAAAGAGGGGAGGTTTAGGTTGAACATCAGGAAGAAATTCTTCACTGAGGGAGTGTTGAGATGCTGGAACAGGCTGCCCAGAGAAGCTGTGGCTGCCCCACCCCTGGCTGTGTTCCAGGCCAGGCTGGATGGGTTCCTGGGCAGTTTGATCTAGTGAGCTAGTGGCTGGCAGCCCTGTCCATGGCAGGTGGGTTGGAACTAGATGATCTTTAAGGTCCCTTCCAACCCAAGCCATTCTATGTTTCTGTGATTCTATGATTCTATGATTCTTTGATTCTTTGATTCTTTGATTCTTTGATTCTCTGATTGTAAACTTCATCGTCTTCTTTCCAAGGAAAAGGGTATTATATATTGAGAGCTGTATTTTTTAACCTGAATTTTGCATTGCCTTCAACATTTTGCTCTCAATTCAATGTGCTCTTGGCAGCAGCTGAAACTGTACATTACATTTGTAAAGATATATTTCTGTGTTATAGATGTGTTTTTAAAATATGTTATCATAGTTTCTTGAAGACCAGTCATGTATAAACTCCTGTTGCACTTAGCAGTATAGAAATGTGTGTCTTCATCAGGCTATCTGTAGCTTGGAGGTATAAACCTAATCTACAATGTCTTGCACATGTGAGCGGTCTTGAGGCATAAACGCTGCAATCTCATAGCATTTTACGGTATCTCCCTTGCATGCCTGAAGATAACAATGTTACAAGGTTGTAACACATAACAGGTGCATAATGATGGACCCACAGTTACTATGCATGACACATTTAGCCATAGTGAAATATAAGTAATATTTGGTTTTATACTAAATGACCTTTTAGTATTCTATACTCTGTGGCCGGAAGCTTTACCCCAGTCTGTCTCTGAAGTCTAATTTCTTTCCAGACAGTTGGAATAGATGTAAACTTGGCCTCTAGCACAGCCTTGAAGGTAGTATAAATCTGGCTTTGACCAGCACAGTGATGATTCACATGTGAATGAGAACATAGGGGAGTTAAATGGAGCTAACAAGTAACAGTTATGCAGTCTTCTGTTTTTTCATTTACATTTAATTATCACTGACTTTCTTTTTGCAATTAGAGGTAGTCATAATAAAATTATTATTGTTATTATTATTTTTTAATAGGTTCTGCTATCTTGCTTCCATTGTAGCAGCTCTTTTAAGATTTTACTCCAGCAAGGAACCCTGATAACAGTTTCACTGGAAAGAAAAACAAGCAAAGAAAAATAACCGAATTTCAATGTTTGTTTTCTTGCCTTTTTTATTAGCATTATTATTTCAGAGTTCAGCATATATTTATGTTCTTTTTCTAGGGTGTGAATGAATAAAAACTAAGAAAGTCAGATGGATGTGATTTATTGGTAGGAACACTTGAATGTAAACTAAAATTATATTTGAGTAGGAGGCTAAAGGCACAGTATTATTAAAGGAATTGTAACTCTTTGTTAGACTCAAGAGACCAAGTCCCCAAACCATTTGAATCTGGAGTTTTAAAAAGTTCTGTGAAGGGATGTCTGAGACTGTTAAGTAAGCATTGTCTCAAACCAACACGAGCAGTTGAGGCGGGAACCTTCTACAATCAGCAACACTTGTGACAGTTTTACATTTGAAAGTACTCCTTGGACAAAGCCAGAAGCTGTTTGCTTTCAAAAGAGAAAGCCCAAGGCAGGAGATACTGGATGGTGCTTCCTAAAGACTCTGGCCTGGGAGGAAATATTTTCAGCTTGGTAAAGGAAGTTAGGTGATGATAGCACTGTGTTCTGTGAAGGCGGGACACAGTCTGGCATCTACCTGCTTCCTCTTATCTCTGCCGATTTTAACTTGCAAGGCCTGGAAGACAGGAACTAAGGAGATTCCTGCTGAGAACTTGGACGCCAGAAACTTTCACTCCAAGAGTGGTCTGGGACCACTGGACTGTAAGGGAGCATGTATGCTCGGTTATGGTGGCAAACGTCAACTCACCATCACACCTTGGACGCCCCACCACTACCTACGACCGGCACCCTGACACCAAGACACCGCTGTATCTGAGGAATGGTGAAATTGGTTTGTTATGCTGTCTAGATATCCGTCTTTCTCTCTGTCCATCTATCTCTCTGTCTTCTCTTACTCTTTCACTAGCTGATCTTCCCTGTCCCAAATTCTTGCTTATTCTTCTACACTACTCTTTTTCCTATTCTGTCCTATTGCTATTCTCTCTCCATTTTTGGTAATAAAAACAAGTTTAGTTTACGGCATTTGACCTTGTTTGTGTCTTAATTTCGTCTCTGGAGAAGGGAAAAAAAAAAAAAAAAAAAAGGAAAGAAAGGAATTAAAAGATTAGAAGAAACACTAATCTTATGTTGTTCAACATTTTCTACAGCTCAAAGAAGACCCTGTGGTTGAAGTATTACTTCTAATCTTATGTTTCCTTTCTAGATTGTATTTTATTAATGTTGTCTTTTGTATCACAGTGCGAAGGAACATAGAGCTTTTATCTTTTATTTAAAATTAATGAGGAGCACATTTCACTTGGAAAGGCTATCAGGAATATCTTCTCATTTAGAAAAGGAAACACAGATTTGTAAACAGATTTCATTTTCAGTTTTGGTTGTTCCTGGTTTGTTGACAACCTTTGACAAGTTATTTAAAATGTATCTGCTGAAGTTCCTGCACTTTTAATGCTATAATGATACTTGCAAAGTAACCTCTTAGGTTCATAACATGCCTTAATTTAAGTCTACACTGTGATACCAAAAATTCAAGACAATAACACATAATTCTGAACTAACCAGAAGATCCTAGATACATATCTTCTATTATGTTCAGATGTGGTGAAAAGATATTGTTTTTTAAATTTTTTAGACATAGTATGTGTATGTCATGTTTTTTCATAAGTATTCCATATCATGACATCATGTAATAAGCTGACACAGGTGGGAAGGCTCCTGAAGGAGAACCACAGCCCCCCAAAATGCTGTGGTCCCTTCCCACATGGTTTCTGGGTTCCAGGTACTCAGCCCTTTTGCCTCCAATCACCATTGTGGACTACACGGTCAGGAGACTCTCCCTTTTCCTTATACATATGTTTTCCATTTTGTCAGATTTATTGATCTCAATTCCTTTCATATTGGATTATCTCACATTCCTTTACAATTTCAAGTAAACTAGTTTTATCTCTGTTGAGTACCTCCTCCTTTCTCACTCATCTACCTGGCCTCCACGAGGGGAGGAGTGGGAGAGGGGGCAAGGCACTGTCACAGGACAATCTTTAATTAACCCATAACAGTATATTTTACAATTTCAAATTTATGCTCTCCAGTGAAACCAGAAACAAACTCAGTCTTCTCTACAAAGGTTCGGTATTGGAATATTCTTACCGCTTCCTACAACATTCCTTTCACTGTTGAATAAAAATGTAGGGCTTTTCCCACAAACTGGGACCTGGGAAATGTCTCAGGGCATTGCAGCTCCAAAACCAGGTAAGCCTATAATGCGTAATGTGCCTAAGACTGGCTGGAGTAAAGTGTCCATCCTGTGAAAATTTACACATTAACTGGACTTTCCCTGATCTTTTGAAGGGTCTTATAACAGTGTAGCTGCAGTTGTCTTTCTTCTCTACTACAAGACATTAGAGAACCCACTCCATTGACCTGCAGAAATTTGAGAGCCTTGAACTGCATGTGGGAAGTGCTATAGTCAGCTCAACAGTCAGTCTCTCTCACCTTCCCTCTCCACAACCCTTTCCAAAAAGTGCTGCATTTGCTAAAATCTTAGTAAATGCTCTTTGAATTTTGGGGCCCCCAACACAAGAAAGTCATCGAGCTGTGGAGGGGTTCCAGAAGAGGGCCACAAAGACGATCAGAGGGCTGGAGCACCTCCCCAGTGAAGGCAGGCTGAGAGAGTTGGGGTTGTTCAGCCTGGAGAAGAGAAGGCTCCGGGGGGAGAACTGAATGCGGCCTTCCATTACCAGAAAGGGGCCTACAGGAGAGCTGGGGAGGGACTCTTTAGAAGGGCATGTAGCGACAGGACAAGGGGTAATGCCCAAAAACTGGAAGAGGGGAGATTTAGGCTAGATATTAGGAAGAAATTCTTTCCTTTGAGGGTGGTGAGACAGTGGCACAGGCTGCCCAGTGAGGCTGTGGGTGCCCCCTCCCTGGAAGTGTTCAAGGCCAGGCCGGATGGGGCTCTGAGCAACCTGGTCTAGTGGGAGGTGTCCCTGCCCATGGCAGGGGGCTGGAACTAGATGGTCTTTAAAGTCCCTTCCAACCCAAACCATTCTATGATTCCATGTTCTATGAATTTATCGGCACCATTAAGTGTTCATAAAGGTATATTATTGAACAAATGAACTGTTTATTCTAATCAAATGAAGAAGTCTGACAATTAGAAAGGCTCTAAACTAAGATTTATATATTTTTTTAAGTTTAATACCTAAGGTTCAACCTTGAAATATTTGATTACACACACACTTTCTCCAACAAGTAAAACTGTAATATTGTTCTTTTTATAATTTTTGTTATTAGAAGGATACTCATAGGGCCAATTGTATGAAGTCATGATTAAGGATATGTTTTTCCATTTTCAAATGGGTACTGATATTCCTGTATGAAGGCAGCAAATACATCAAAATACCAAGAAAACATCTTGAAATCTTATTTCTCTGATAATTTAATGCAGAATGCATATATAAGACACCAGAATACACAGGAAATATATTTCACAAAAATAGGAAAAATGAAAATATTTAAAAGTTTGAAATAATATTCAGAAAGATTGGCTTTTTTTTTAAGATAATTAAATCTTCAATATCTTGACCACAATAATAAAACAAATACTAAGTTTGTATGTCAAAATGTCAGTCATTTTACACTATAGGTGAGCTTTCTTTGCCTTAATAGGTGAGATTTTTTGTCTTAATCCTTTTCTTGATCAACTTTGGAGATTCGTGGAGAGATCTGTGCTAATGTATCAATTTGTGACATAAGGGAGATTGATGTTGAATTAGAATGGAGACAATACGAGAAGCATGCACTTCAGTTTTGCAATGTTTTCATGCTTAATTGCAAATTAATACTGCTTCTTAACAGATGACACTACAGTGTCTCAAGATGAGAAGTGAGACAACTTTTGTGTAATGGATGACTTGTTCTGCTGAAAACATCTCAAAGATCAGAGCAAAGTAATGAGCACTCCACATTAATATGTCCAAAACCATCTGTTGTTTGCTTGTATACTGTTTACCCAACAAACACACAAACCTACTTTATTAACAGCATTTTTCATGAGCACATGATAAAAAAAATGCCTGACCTGAAAGTAAGAATTGAAAAAAACAGAATCCAGATCTGAAAGTAGATTTTTACAGTGTCTGTGTTTTTAAAATTATATGAATCAATTTTTTTAAAAGTCTTTTGAAACTATTGTTTGAGGTGATTAATAAAATTAAAAAGTCAACTAAAGAATTTGACTGTTTGTCTGATAATGTCTTAGAAGTTTATTATTTTACTTGAAGAAAATATCATGCAATTTTTATTCACTCAGTAAATGAAATGCTTGAAATGAACACTGGTGGACTTATATCATACAAAAACTTACTCCAGGAGTACTGTCCCAAACACAGTAACCTGATGGCATAGCCATGCACATTAACGTTGTCATACCCACAAACACCAGAAGACATGTGACGCACAGACTGTTCTTGGTCTTCCAGAAAGGTAAATGAATTTTATTATTTACTTGGAATAGCTGATTCTTTCTATGCATTTACCAAACATCAGCCCTATCAACGCAGACTTTCTCAGGAAAAAAATATATATGTTAGGTTAGCAGTATTTGTTCATTATAACTGTACTTCACTTTAAGTAGTCTCCTAAATCAGAAACATGCCAAGAAATGAACCTGTTTTGCACTCCATAAATATAAAGATATGTGTACTCCATAAATATATATGTATGTGTATGTGTGTATATATGTATGTATGTGAGTGTATGTATGTATGTACGTGAATGTATGTATGTATGTATGTGTTTATTTACTTGAAGTGCCCTATGCATTCAGCAGGAAGTCTCTTTCCTCCTGAATGACGCAGATACAGGAAAATGTATTTTATTCAACTCAGCAACTCATTACAGTCTTCATCACAATAAAATTTTGGGCAATTAATTTAAGAAGGATTAATTCTAACCTATGTGATTAAAAAATACCAACATATAATAATCACAGGTTACAAAACAGGTAGAACAGAACTTCTTGAATGGGAGTAATAAGAAATCTATAGGAGAAATTTTTGTCCACATCAGTGGCTTCCTGACACCTCAGACAGAAAATAAACCAGTTCAAATTAAATTATATTTGCAACAGCTCATTAGCCCAAAAAACAGGCAGGTTGTTCCTTCCATATGATTTGCCTGTTTGAGTTTCTAGAGCTGCAAGCTATACTATTATCTTTGACATATAACACAAGGAAGACAAGTTCTTTATTCACTCCTCAGAAAACTGGTAGGTCATCACAAGTTCAACAAGCTGTTTTGTTTGTATGGAATTTGAATTAATAGCAAAGGAAGGTAGAAATGATACACTCTTCACGGCTGATACAGAATCATGATGTGGGTGAGCTCAGATTTGGTTACTCCAAAACAGACATGTTTTACAACTGAGATGAAGCCTAGCATAAAGGGTTCACCAGCCTCTTAAGATTTAATAGAACTCATATTCATTTATTTAACTTCATCATGAGTTTTCAATTTTCTTGAAGTTAGGGCCATAACATCTAATCATCACTAAGGTGAGAAGAAAGATGCTAATTAATAAAGTCCACTGTAATCTGGTATCATAGAATCATAGAATGGTTTGGGCTGGAAGGGACCTTAGAGATCATCTAGTTCCAAACCCCTTGCCATGGGCAGGGACACCTCCCACTAGACCAGGTTGCTCAGAGCCCCATCCATTTTACTGAAAAAAAAAATCTTGACCAGCATAGATCAACATTCAATGAAAGATGTATTCTTAATGATTTCAAAGAATTTAATATAATTTTTTACCTTTTCATTAATTACTTTGGAAAATAACAGTAATAACAAGAAAACTTTAACTGTATTCTATACTTGCACAGTATTGTTTTTCACCCAAAATATATTAATCGAATGACCCCAAAATTACAAAACGCAGCCATATGACTTCTCATCATTATTCATAAAGAATTTGTTCTTTATATGAAGCAGTCCAGCGTAAAATTCCTGAAAACTATTGTTTTCTAGTCTATTGGCAAAAAAAAAAAATATGGGTTTTTATTATAATGTATGAAGGGAAGGAAGTGCCAGAAACCAATTTTCAAAATACTGTAATAATCTTGGCTTATCACTGTTCTTATGAATCTAGATGCTCTTGTTATTTATTAACATTTTGTGTTTAAACTTTAAAGAAAAATGCACTACATTGCTCTCAACAATTGATCATTACATTTTCTTCCCATGTGTATTTCCTTCATTGTTATATTCATTAAATACTAGGCCAGTTGAGTCATCTGATTCTTCTAGGTCATAGAAAGTCACTACAACACCAGAAGAATGTAAAACTGTTAGAGTATCCAAAACAGAGCAGCAGAGGGTCTAGAGGGCAAATCCTATGAGGAGTGGCTGAGGTCCCTTGGTTTGTTCAGCCCAGAGCCCCAGAGCAGAGGCTGCTGAGGGGAGGACTTATGGCAGGCTACAGCTTCCTCCCAGGGGAGCAGAGGGGCAGGCGCTGAGCTCTGCTCTCTGGGGACAGTGACAGGATCTGAGGGAAAGGCATGGAGCTCCATCAGGGGATGGTCAGGTTAGTTTTAGGAAAAGGTTCTGCACCAGAAGGTGGTGGGCATGGAACAGGCTCCCTGAGCAGTGGTCACTGCATAAAGACTGCTGGAATTCAAGAAGACATCACTCTCAGAAATATGATTTGAAATTTAGTTAGTCCTGTATGGCGCCAGGAGGATGATCCTTGTGGGTCCCTTCCAGCTCAGGATATTCCATGACTTTGATTTTACTCACCTTTCTCTACCCAGAATCAAATCAGCAGAATTAATAAAATAAGCTGAGTTCAAGAAAAGCTTAAAAATTTTTATTGATTGCATGTTTACATATTTTCTGATTATATAATTGCTATAGATATTTTTCTTTAGGATTTTCTTTCAGTTTGCAAAAGGAAATATTGCTCAGGAGAATGGACCTGAGAAAAGGCTGGATCTTCAGCGTAAGCTAATTCAGTCATTTCACCTACTTAAAGGCATAGTTTACAAAAAGAAATCCTTAATAGCCTCTGCTAAAAAGCATCTGATTAAGAAAGAAAAAGAAAGAAAGAAAGAAAGAAAGAAAGAAAGAAAGAAAGAAAGAAAGAAAGAAAGAAAGAAAGAAAGAAAGAAATCTTAATCAACTTAATTAGTCTTCCTCTACACTCTTTTGATACAAGTGGATTGATCAGAGAATCACAGAGGTTGGAAGGGACCTCTGGAGATCATCTAGACCAACCATCCTGCTAAAGAAGATTCCCTAGGGTAAGTTACACAGGAAAGTGTCCAGGTGGTTTTTGAATATCTTCAGGGAAGGAGAGTTCACAACCTCCCTTGGCACAACATTCCAGTGCTCTGTCACCCTCAAAGGAAAGAAGATCTTTCTCATGTTCAGATGGAACAACCTGTGCTCCAGCCTGAATCTATTGCCCCTTGTCCTGTTGTTGGGCACCACTGAAAAAAGTCTGGCCCCAATATTTTGACAATCACCACTTTAGATATTTTTAAGTGCTGATAAGATCCCCTCTTGGTCTTCTCTTCTTCAGGCTAAACAGTTCCAGGCCTCTCAGCCTTTCCTCATAAGGGAGATGTTCCAGGCCCCTAGTCATTATTGTAGCCATACACTGAATGCTCTCCAAAAGTTTCCTGTCTTTCTCGAACTAGCGAGCCCAGAACTGGACACAGTGCTCCAGATGCAGCCTCACTAGGGCAGAGGAGAGAGGCAGGATCACCTCCCTTGACTTGCTGGCCAAGCTCTTTTTAATACACCCCAGGATACCATTGGCCTTCTTGGCCACACGGGCACACTGCAGGCTCAAGATCCACTTGTTGAACACCAGGACACCCAGGTTCTTCTCCTCAGAGTTTCTTTCCAGAAGGTCTTGATGTATCCTTTACTGATGTGTGCAGTTGTTCCTCCCCAGGTGCAGGACTCTACACTTGCCCTTGTTGAACCACATCAGGTTCCTCCCCGCACAACTCTCCAGCCTGTCCAGGTCTCATTGCATGGCAGCACAGCCTTCTGGGGTGTCAGCCATTCCTCCCAGCTTCGTATCATCAGCAAACTTGCTGAGAGTGCACTCTATCCCTTCATCCAGGTAATTGATGAAGATTTTAAACAAGACCAGATCCAGCACCAAATCCTGGGGAACACTCCTAGCTACAGGCCTCCAACTAGACTCTGCTGATCACAACCCTCTGAGCTCTGCCGGTCAGCCAGTTCTCAATCCACCTCACTGTCCACTCATCTATCTCACACTTCCTAATCTTACCTACAAGGATGTTATGGGAGCCAAAAGCGTTGCTGAAGTCAAGGTAGACAACATCCACTGTTCTGCCCTTGTCTAACCAGCCAGCCATGACATCATAGAAGGCTACCAGATTAGTCAAGCATGATTTCCCCTTGGTGAACCCATGTTGACCACTCCTGACAACCTTCTTCTCTTCCACTTGCTTGGAGATGACATCCAGAAGAAGTTGTTCCAGCACCTTCCCAGGGATGGAGGTGAGGATGACTGTCCTGTTTATTCTCAAGTCCTTCTCTGCATCCTTGAAGACTGGAGATACATTGGCTTCTCTCCAGTCCTCAGACACTTCTCCTGTTCTCGTGACCTTTCAAACATGGCAAAGAGTGGTTCAGAAATCACTTCTGTCAGGTCACTCAGCACTCATGAGTGCATCATGTTGGAGTCCATGGATTTGTGCGTGTTGAATGTGCCTAGACGATCTCTGACCAGATTCTCCTTGACCAAGAGGAAGTCTTCCTTTCTCTAGACTCTATCTTACCTTCAGGGTCTAGGATTTCTGAAGGTCAGTCTTAGCAGTAAAGACTGAAGCAAAGAAGGTGATCAGTAAATCAGCCTTCTCAGTGTCCTCTGTTACCAGGGCAACCTCTTCATTCAGCCGCTGGCCCACATTTTCCGTAGTCTTCTTTTTGCTATTGACACACTTAAAGAAGCCCTTGTTAGATTTAATCTGCTCTTTCAAGTCTATGTTTATAATACCTATGTTATAGTATAACCAGAATAAAGTTAGAAACAAGTTTTAAGTATTAGAAGTGTTTAAGTATTAGAAATCCAGAGGAGATCATTGATTTTTGTAATCCAGGGTATTTTATCCATTTATGTTACACTTTCCACTGCACCAAATGCTTGCTCCATGCATAGGAGTGCATCTTGTCTACTAAGTGAGGATGTATAAGCAGCTGCTTCTGAATTGTTATTTTATGTATAAGATGCTTTAATAGTGCTTTGTTTCATCTTCATTTATTGTAAATATATATGGCAGAACATTATGTATACAAAGGATAACCTTTACTCTTCTCACCAAACAGATATAAAAGATGCTTACAAGCCAGTTGCTGCTGTTATCTGCAATCTTAGCAACCATTTGGGGGTGCCCTGTGCTGAAGTCACACCTGAGCTCCAGATTCTCAGTATACATCCTTCCCTTAGTAGTGCAGAAAGCACTCTGAAAACTGCACATTCCATTGTTGTTTTTAGTTTGTTTGTTTGTTTGTTTTTGATAATGAGAATTTCTAAATAATTCATTACATACTTTAACAAAGAATGTTTCCTTCTCCCTACAAGAAGCTAAGAAGTTTATAAGAGTATGTATTTTTTTTTTTTTTCCCTTAATAATTATAACAAGTATTCTATCAGTTCGGACCCTTGATTTGCATTTTTATTAAGGAAAAGCCCTGCTTTTGTTCTTTATTCTAACAATCACCTCAGCATATTCAGTGCTTAAAGAAACATATATACAAGGACTCCATGCATACTTAATGCCTAGGGGATCCTCATTCAGGCTCAAATGTTGGTTGGGCTTCCCTGACTGAGGAAGCAGGGTCTGAGCAAGCCATAGCTCCTCAAACAGAGAAGTCTTCACCAGTCCCTGGTGAAGAGACCCACACTTGAGGCTGGGGGATAATCTTGCCTCTTCCTTAAGCTCCTCCAAAGAATCTTTAGTATCATTGTAAGGAAACACTTAATTTCAATCATCAACAAAATGCGGCCTGGCTTGAACAGATTTAGTACTTCTGTGCTTGTTTGGAAGACATACAGAAGTATCTAAAACATTGAGAATATTATTTTTCCTCTTTTCCAGAATAAAGAAAGATGCCAGTAGCACAAAAGACTCCACTAAGTGTATATTTGCTTTCTTCTGTTTCTTGTCTCTCCTTCTGGTAGGAACAGGGAGAGGTCCCATCCTGCAACTGTCTGATCCAAGGAACTTCTGCCACCTCTTGGCTTCATCCCAGTTGATGAAGTGTGACCACTGATGCAGTGTGGGACAAGAAATCACTGAGGTCTTCCCAAAATGGTTTGGATTTGATGAAATGTTATTTGTGCGTTGTTATAAACTTTCTGGTTAAAGGTAGTCTGGAGCAGCAGTGGATAATGAGTGCACAATACCTTTCCCAAGGCTCTTCTGGCTCTTTTGCTATTCACACAGTTTATATCACACTTATCACAATGGCATTGGAGCACTTTTCAGTATTAAAGATGATAATTACACTGATGTGTTTTCTAAATGTATTGAAGCCTGCCACCAGTTGGCACATCATCCCCTCAGCTGCTAGATATGAGCTTTGAGATTGCCAATAATTTCAGAGGCTGAGAAACCATCAGTGTTTCAGCTCAGGGACCACCCAAACATATACCCCTTTGGCTAATGTCTCAGTCTGTCAATTATTTTATCTCAGAATACTTCTACATGCCAATTTTAATTGTTGTCAGGAAGCTAGTGTGTGTGAATGCAGATGCACATCACTGTTACAGTTTACAAGACAGAAGACAACAGTAGGGTAAAGCAGGTGAAAATGCCAGTTACCTGTAGAAAATTTATGTGGTTATGAAGCTGTTTGAGAATTTATATTATTATCTGAACACAAGGAAAATATACATGGTAGAACTTTCTTTTCATTACAATTGTATATCAAAAATGATAAAAAAAATAGGAAGTTATTTGTAGCCTGTTAGCCAGTTTATCAAATTGTATCTCCACATAAGTTAAAAAAGTTTATTTTCCAAGAAATTGAAACTTTTCATAAAGAAAGTAACGAAAACTTTTCCTTCTTTGTTTATTTGGTACGTCCATCAACTCTGCCATTGACAAAGTGTATTTTGTGAAAAATATCTGCTGCTAATCAAAATGCTGATTTCCAAATGTTATCCTTGGGAGATTCTAAAATGTGAAGTATAGAGTTGAGAAGTTGGTCTTGCCATGTAAATTTATGTATAAGAGAATTCAAAAATCTGCCTCCAAAAAAAGTAATGATTCAGAAAATGACAAGTTAACCTTCTCCACTCAGCAGGATACGGACACATGAAGAAAGTAGGGGTTTAATGCCAATGAGCTATTGTCTCAGCCGTTACATATTTTCATGGCTTTCTGAAATGAACACTTACTCTCAGGATCCAAGAATCTTCAGCATGAAGTTAATATTAGACACTCCATTCCAGCCTATCTAAAATATAATGTTACATTAAGAAAACAACAACAACAACAACAACAACAACAACAACAACAAACATGCAGAATGATAATGTAAGCAAGATCTCTTACGTCTCTTACGTTAAGTATATTAAATAGGAACATTGGACAATCCAATAAAGGCATTTCTCAAGCCTCTCAAAACCTAGATAGGATCCTTGATCCTTGATCCTCAGGAATCTGTCCGGTTCATCATAGTGGTTCAAAGCTTACTGAGACTGTCTACAAAATGACATCAGCCAGCACTCTCAGCACTCATGACTGCATGATGGGATTATCACAGATCAGGACCTTACGGGCATCCAGTTTGCTTATGAATCTATCTGCTTGACCTGACTTAACCAGTTTTTAACCTGTCCTATTGAAGGACATTTGTCAATAATAGATTATTCTTTAAGTAGAGACTAAGCTTTGTTTCCTTTTTTTTTCTAGGTAATTGACCAGACAACAGACAAGTAGAAGGCTGAGGTGTTCAATTTTTTTAACACATTCTTCAAAAACAACTTCATACATCCCTTGAGCAGATGGATCAGAAGGTGGGGACAAGGGGAGCAATGTCCCTCCCACTGTAAGTGAGAATCAGGTTTGTGACCATGTGAGGAAACTGAACATCCATAAGTATATGGGTCCCAATGAGATGCATCCAAGAGTCCTGAAAGAATTACCTGATGCAGTCGCCAAGCCACTCTCCATGGTATATGAGAAGTCTGGTGAAGTCCCTGGTGTCTGGAAGAAGGGCAAGGTTACACACATTTTTTAAGAAGGGTAGAAAGTACGACCCAGGGAACTACTGACCTGTCAGTAACTCTGTGCCAGGGAAGATCATGGAACAGATCCTCCTGGAAGCTGTGCTGAGGCACATGAAAGACAGGGAGGCGATGCGAGACAATCAGCATGGCTTCACCAATGGCAAGTCCTGCCTGACCAATAAAATTGCCTTCTACAATGGCATAACTGTATCAGTGGACAAGTGAAGAACCGCCGATGTCATCTATCATGTCATATGTCATCTGGACTTCAGGAAGACCTTTGACAAAGTCCTCCATAACACATAGAATCATAGAATCATAGAATCATAAAATAATAGAATCACAGAACCATAGAATGGCTTGGGTTGGAAGGAACCCCAAAGAGGTATAATTCCAACCGCCCTGCCATGGACAGGGCCACCAGCCACCGGGTCACTAGATCAAACTGCCCAGGAACCCATCCAGCCTGGCCTTGAACACAGCCAGGGATGGGGCATCCACAGCTTCTCTGGGCAGCCTGTTCCAGCGCCTCACCACTCTCTCAGTGAAGAATTTCTTCCTGATGTCTAACCTAAACCTCCCCTCTTTCAGTTTTAGCCCATTCCCCCTTCTCCTACCATTATCCACCTGTACAAAAAGTCGGTCCCCCTCCTGCCTGTAAGCTCCGTTCAAGTATTGGAAGGCCGCAATGAGGCTTCCCCGGAGCCTTCTCTTTTCCAAGATAAACAATCCCAACTCCCTCATCCTTTCCTCATAGGAGAGGTGCTCCAGCCCTCTGATCATTTTGGTGGCCCTCCTCTGGACCCGCTCCAACAGCTCCACATCCCCTCTGTACTGGGGGCCCCAGGCCTGGACACAGCACTCCAGGTGAGGCCTTCCAAGGGCAGAGTACAGGTGGACGATCACCTCCCTCTCCCTGCTGGCCACCTCTCTTGATGCAGCCCAGGATACCATTGGCCTTCCTGGCTGCGAGAGCGCACTGCCGGCTCATGGCCAGCTTTTCATCTATCAGAACATCCAAGTCCTTCTCGGCGGGGCTGCTCTCATGTTCTTCTCCCAGTCTGTACACATACCTGGCATTGCACCACCACAAGTGTAGTCCCCTACGATTGCCCTTCTTTTCTTCTTAGCAGAGGCAGTCTTGAGTCACAGGTTTTCGGGTGACGAGCTTGCCCTAGACAACCTCTCAGAAGAGGTCCCTAATAAAGTCAAGAGAATTTCTGTTATCACAGTACATTGAAATAAAATTGCATATTTTGTCTTTTGTCACCAAATATTTCTATGTTTCTGAGAAAGGCAATATGTACAACAAAAATGAGTGTACATATCTAGAGATAAATCTTACTTTTCATTATTTGTCTGGGCAGATTTATGACCAATGCTATCCCTTAAATGGGAGAATTCCAACCTTCATAACACTTAACATATGCCTACACTGTTGGCAATGCTCTTGTTTTCAAAAATGCCCTAGATATGTCATCCTCAAACATAATGCCATGAACTCCCATTTGTTAATCTGAATTAATGAGCAGATGATGTCCAGCTAAGGTTAGAGAAAATAATAATCGCATATTGTTAGGGATGATTGGTGTACACATACATATAGCATGTTCTGAGGAGTAAGTCCTTTACGATTAAAATTAACTATACTCTTCTTGCTTAGTTAAGCATCTCTAATGTATTTAGAGGGGTAATGGAAAAATTTGAACCAAATAGAGAAAGTGTATTTATCTTTTTTTTCCTTATTTTTTTTACATGGTAGTATTTTTTGACATGAGAAACAACATATTTTGTGATATTCTTATAGTTTTATTTTTAAAGAGCTTTGATTATTCAACAAATTTGATTATTTGTCCTTGAATATTGTCAGAGTAATTTAATATACTACTATTTTAAAACTTTTACAAAGAGGAGATGTATTGAAAATAAATTAGAAATGCATATCAAACTTTTATCTACTCATCTATGCTGTTCAGAGTCCGAAATTCACTGTTTCATTGTTTTTGTTAGAAAAGGAGGTTTTTAGCTATTTTTGTAATTTATTTATAGACAGGTTTAGTAAATGAGCATTTCATCAGACTTTAAAGATTTCTCTCAAAAGATGGGACACAGAGCCACTGCTCTGAGACATTTTTTTTTAAATCATAATGCATTTCATTTTATTTTGTAAATTAGAAATTTATGGAAATATTTAAAGAAATAGCCAAAGGAAAACAGTAAAAAAAAAAAAGCCTGGATAATTATCTTTGAAGACCAATATGTAGCACTATTTTAGTAATGTTTTCCAAGTATTAGTATAATTCTTTACTGTAATTTAAAATATCTAAGATATATAATATATACATATGCACACTATTTATATTACATTACTACTTTTTTT
>VXAV01002701.1:181461-210360 GCA_013399715.1 Alectura lathami | reverse complement strand
TCCAAGCCCTGCTCCAGCAGGGCCACCCAGAGCAGGGTGCCAGGACCATGTCCAGGTCCATCATAGAGCTGGTGAATAAAACACAAGAGACAATCTTTGGGAGACTCCGCATACGAATGCCTGAGCAGCTTGTTAAATACACAGCGCTGTATCAAAATTTAATGCTTGTTAGCATGAAATATAAATAGCTGCATTCTTACAGCAGGGACGTTTGTGCCCAACAAACATCAGGCACACCTAAAGTTGCTGTGATGGTGGATGTGGAAGCAATAAATCTCGGTTAACAAGCCTGTTTGTAACTGGCTTGCTTCTCACCAGCTTTCAGTTTGCTCCCAATGCAAAGCAGGAGGCAAGCACCAGGAACGCAGTGTTCTGCCAGGCTGTAGAGCCCAAGAACAGCAGCAAACAAAACGAAGTGGCGGGGGCAGCTGCTCCAAAGCAAGGCTGTGCTGCTCGGTCTGGTCCCTCCGAGCACTTTGTTTCGTATTGTCCTGAAGGAAAACCCTCTTGTATCCAATGCTGCCTTGAAAGTTAGGGGTCACGCTTCTGCAGGAGCACCTGTTGAGCATCTCTTTCCTTGTGTGGCCACAGGACACGGATGATGCTCTCCTTCCTGTGATGAGTTGCAGGACCCTGAAGCAGCACCCTGGGGCGTGCAGCCTCCTCCTTGACGCTCTTTGCCTGTCAGCCTTTTGAAGGACTTGCCTCTCATGCTTTCCCCCATCTCTTTTTCTTAAGCCCATTCATGCAGAGGACGCTCGACATGGAAACTTTGCCTTGGCTCAGCTGTGGCTAGTGCAGCTTGTTGTGGCAGGTGGGTGATGCATTTCTCACGGCCTGTGTAAGGGAAGATGGAGCAACTCATAACATCAGTTAGATCACCAAACACACCTGAGTGACTGAACCACCTCCAGGGCTGTATGATGCTGTGCCAGCTGTTTCTTCAGAGGCACTACAAGAGGCAATGCTGCTGTGGAACTGAGAACCTGAATTCCCATTCCAGTTCCATCTCCCTGCCATGATTGGCTACAGTGGTTTAAAATGGATTGCTCCAGCTTTGTTTCCTCGATTAGTTTCATTCCAATTAGTTCATGATTTTGTACATTAATAATTCATTTTGCCTTCCTACTCATAAGGCCCCAAATGTGTTTCAACAAAATTGACAGTTTCTTTCAAAATGCTTCAATTTAAATGGAATAATTGACTAATTTGTCAGCTCCCAAGGGCTCTTCACCTCATGAAATCCCCACACATCATTTTTGGGGAGAGGGTCCATTCTTCTTCACTGCCCAGAGGCATGAGCATGAAGTTTCCACTCTTGCTTGGGATTATGACTGCATCTCCTTCAGGGTTAGTACTGGAGCAAGCACAGCAGCCCTGTGCCTGCACCAGGGCCTCACCACTTGCATAGTAAAGAATTTCCTCCTAACATCTAATCTAAATCTCCTTCTACTTTAAAACCATTCTCCCTTGTGCTATCACTATCAAACCATGTCAAAAGTCGCTCTCCCTCCTGTTTATAAGCCTCCTTCAGGTACTGGAAGGCCACAATGAGGTCTCCCCAGAGCCTTCTCTTCTCCAGACTGAACAAGCCCAGCTCCCTCAGCCTTTCTTTGTTACAAAGGTGCCCCAGCCCTCTGAACACCCTCGTGGCCTCCTTCGGACTCGCTCCAACAGCTCCTTGCTACGAGGTGATATCCTTTGCAGACACATTCAAAGCCACATCTGCTCTGGGTTACACCTCGACTACCACGCTTTCTCGCTGGCAGACACAGCTTGGTAGGCTTCTGACAAAACACTGCTCAAAACCAATAAAATTTACCGTACTGCTAAGGGTGGGAATATTTTTCCAAGCTTTGCTCATTCTTTGGAATTGACTGGGTATGTTCTCTGTGGGTTAGAATTCCCTTGGCAGAGCTCTGAGCATCTCCCGAGGGCTCAGACAGTCTCTCCTCTTGTCTTTCTCCAGGGAGAGCCCCTACATCCCACTGAGAAGCTTCTCAAGCATGCCTTTCCCTGGAGAGGGGCCTGCTGCATTTCCAAGAGGTACTGGAACACTTTAAGGAATAGGAGATGGCATTTTCCTAACCTGCTTGTCTAGTGCTAGTGTAACCTGCTCCTCAACAGGACACAGACCATGTTCCAAAGACCTCTCTTCCAAGAGTTTGGATAGGCAGCAAGCTAACGATGCTGGCATTGGATGTGTCATCACGAGCCTCAGAATGCAACAGGCCGGGAAGATACTGCGTGTGTCAGAACCGCTGCTCCATGGTCTGTAAATGTCACAGAACCAGCCAGGCTCTGAAAACCAGAAAGTTGGGATTTTTTGTTTGTTTGTTTGTTTTTCCCCAATGAAAGCAGATTCTGAAGACTAAGAGAGCAACAAGAAGTGCCTGTACCCTACAGTGTTTCCTTGAGAATGAAATCTGGCAAGTGAAATTGTTTTGGAGATAGTCTTACTTGATCTCACAGCCCTGCAGATAGAGACAAACATCTGCAACATCCTTGTTAACACCTTTGTATTTATCACCATTCCACTATTCCATAGCAATTTTAGGAAAACGTGCTCCTGTTAAAGCCTAGAGCCACTTGCACAAGTTCATTCTTTGCGCAGTTAGCCTTTAAGTCATTCTCTTTCCTTGTTTCCTTTCGTGTGTGCCTGTTTCTTCTGTAGCCATTCCTCAGCTCCACTGCTTTGGTATTTCCTTACTCTTCCTGCAGGCAGCATAGGACAGGCAGAGGAAAGGCGAAAGGGAATGGGCTTTGAGCAACTGTCAAAGCCTCACCACTCCCACTGGGAGAGGTGCAATCTCTCTGAACCTCAGCTCCCATCCATGAAAAGGGTAACTCTTACCTAACATATATTAGCCTAGCCTCCTAGCACCCTGTAAAGCAACATGATTTCCCAACATAAAATAAACAAACATCAACAGAGCTGTCTTCTTGTCTACGCTTCTGCCTTGAGGTAGGATAAACGAACTAAACTGCTCTTAGAAAACGTTTGATGAATTTTTAATAGTACAGCTGCATAAAGATTAAAGTTCTACAACCTTCTTGAACACATCCATCCTAGTGCTCATCTGCTCCGCTCAGATGTTTCGCACATCTTGAGCTGAGCAGTTAATTCTTTATTCAGTAGCTCAGCCTGGGTTGAAACCAGCAAGAGATGTGAAGGGCAGCAGTAAAGGATTCTGTAAAGGCATCAGAGGCAAAAGGAAAAGGAAAAAGAATAAAGCGTACTGCTCAGCATTGCAAGAGACCTTGGGATGAAAGACATGAAGAAGGCCAAGGTACTCAGAATCTTTCTTCTCTTTTCACTGATTATGATTTCACCTCAGGCCACTTGGGCTCTCAAGACTGCCAGCTTAAGGTAGCTGGACCTACATGAGTTTGTAGGACGAGATGGGGCACATCTGAAGGTACTGGTTTCTGCCTTCACAAGGCCACTTCTGATAATCTTTGACAGGTCAGGGTAATTGGTGTAGGACATTGATGTCTGGAAAAAGGCAAAGAAGGGCAAGGATGGCCCACAGAATTAAAGTTAGTGAACCTCACCACAGTCCCTGAGAATGGTGCACAGCCTCCCTGAAGCCACTGACAGCCACATGAAGGGCATGGCAACAGGCAGGAGGGATTTCTCAAAGACAGATCACACCTGATGAGACTGATTGCCTTCTAGGATAAGAAACTGACTGCAGACACAGGAGGAGCAAAGGAGGTCATCTACGTCAGGTTCAGAGTGGCTTTCAACATTGTCTCCTGCATCAGTATGGTCACACAGGTGAGACAGACAAGTAGGCAGATAAAGTAGGTGGAAAACTGGCTGGACCACAGGATTCAAAGCGCTGCGACAAGCCCATCCAGCAGCCAGTAACCATTGCAGGGATCAATCCTAAGGCCAAAACAGATGATTTATTTATTGCCTTGACAGTGGCAAAATACAGAAATAGATGCCAACAGAGGTTGTTCAGTCTCCACCCTTTCAGGTGCTGATACTTCAATTGGAACTCCAGAAGTGTCTTCCAACCTGAACTTTGTAATTCCATCCTACAATTCTGGTTTACGACTAATGGCAATGCAAGCTGCAGGGTGGTGAGTTGACACCTAGTCTTCCTAATGCCCAGCAGATCCTTAACTGGAATGCCTCTGCTAAACGTGAAACAACTGATCTATCAAAACATGTTTTCTACAAAAATAATAATAAAAAAGTATGTTGTGAACATAATGTTTCTGCAGGTAATTAATTATGAAAGTAAAAGGTTTTTTTTCCCCCCTCCTACAAGGAGAGGAGACAGGATCAAACAGGACACTTAAGTGTTATAACCTTCCACTGAAGGAAAAGCAAGCCCCTAACAGCCATCTAGTACCAGAGCACCTCATCAAACCCTTCCTCAACCACTAATCACACACACAGTAACATCTGTGCAAGCCAGTTGGCTCTGGACAGCTCCTGCGGTTCTTGAAAGACTATTTCTTGGCAGGTTGTGTTTTTTATTCTAATTGAAAGGTTAATCAAATCAGTCATACTTGTATGTTGGATAAATAAACACACTGTCTCCACTGATGATGAAACAGATGCGTTACCACTCCTGTTTCCCACAGGGTTCATTTGTTCCATGATTGCATTTGCTTTTCTTCGAGCCTCTCTCTGCAGTATCTGACAGTATTTTGGATGGTTCTCATAAAAAGAAAATTTACCTTTCAGATGCTATTGCATTCACACATCTCTTAACTAAAGCAGTCTTTGGCAGAGGTGTCACGTACCCTCAGTGCTGCTTGGTTGCGGAAAATGTGGAAGTTAATCCTAAAAAAGGTGAGAACAGTTACCCAGAGCTAAATGAATAATTGAGTCTAGCAGCTTATGCTGCCAAGGCAAAAACTCCTGACACGTTCAAATCTGGTTTCTCTCTGCCTCTTCTCCCCTCAGTGAAGTTTCATTCTGCCAAGAGTTGTCCTAGTAGGTCTTGTTAGCTTCTAGAACCCGATGGTGTGAATTCATATGCCTTGTGATTGATTCCATGCACAATTAAACAGTCCCACCAACTCTACAGCCATGTGTCACTTTCTGAAAGCAGCATTTACATTTGGTATGGCAACCCATTGTCTGCAAGACACACAGAAGGCACGCTGAATCATTGACAAGTATTTATTCAAGGTAAGTAGTTTTGTACATCACAACATTGAGAAGTTCAAAAGCTGCAACAGCTGATATTTGTTTTAAAGGAAAAAGCACTAAAAAACTAGCAGAGGGGCAGGCGCTGAGCTCCGCTCTCTGGGGTCAGCAACAGGGCCCGAGGGCACAGCGTGCAGCTGTGTCAGGGGAGGGTCAGGGGGGGTTAGGAAAAGGTTCTGCCGCAGGGGGTGGTGGGTGTGGAACAGGCTCCCCAGGGCAGCAGGCACAGCATCAGGCCTGCAAGACTTCAGTAAGTTTGGAAAATGCTCTCAAGAACATGAATTTTGGGTAGAATCGATGATCCTTGTGGGTTCCTTCCAACTTGAGGTATTCTATGATCTAAAAGTATCTTATGCTGAAGTATGAAATCCTCATTGACTACATTTTGTCAGCGTACCAAAGGTCAGGCTGATGGAAATTCCTGTTACCATCATGCAACCCCTTACTGCTTACAATAGAAATGGAGAATAGAGGAGTGAATCAGGACAGCTGAGGAACCCAGAGCCAGCACTAACAGCCAACAGGCACAGCACTGACCTCTACGGGAGTAAATTTCAAGATGAGTGAAGTCCAACTGTGTTCTTACAGATTGAATTTGCCATTTGCTTAAGCATCTTGTTGAACTGAGGCATGGGAAAGAAAGGCAACAGAAACAGTGGTCAAATATCAGGTGGATTTGCATTCTAAGCCTTAGCACAAACAAGATTTGAAATTAATAACTTCTCTGCAGAAAGCTTTGCATAAGCTAAAAATAGCTGCTTACCTCATTTAACGGGAGTGTTTGAAAACTCTTTAATGTAAAATGGTTCTGCAAAGAAACACAAAATTCTAGAAAAAACAGCATGATAAGCTACTGTTTTTAGTAGGCTTTATCTTTCATTTTGAATTGTTCTTTGAATGGTTCACAGGGTGCTAGGATACACTTGATACTGCGCAGACACGTGAATATCTGCACTCCCTCACATGATGATCAAAGAATAAATGCTTTTAGGACAATTTTCATCTACTGGAACAGATAAAAATGTGAAGTCAGATTATTAGAACTGTGTGCATGTGTTAGGAAGAACTGAATATAGATTTGGGAGACTGGTTTTTAATATTTATTTAGGAAAACTCACTATACAAACAAAACTTATCACAACAGCATAGTATGTGGGGTTATAATTTCTCCTTCCTTCAAGCTATTTCTTTGTTTCAGTAAAAACACATCCATATACTTAAAACAATTTCCCCTTTAAAGCATCGGGATTTTTATATATTAAAACATACCTGATAAAATAAGTTTAAAATAAGTTTAACATCGCCTGGAAAAAGATTTGAGTAATTTACTCTTACCAGAGTGCCACTGTTGCACGGTATTCAAAAAAACGAACCACCACTAAAATATAGAGTAAAACATTTAAAAGTACATTTATTTAAAATGTGGGCAAAATATCAATATAAAAGAAAATAGAGTATAAGAAATAAAAATAAAGTACAAAACATTTTCATCTTCAACATCCATAATTTAATAGACAGCAAGCCCTTTTTTTTTTTTTTTTTACATCCAAATTACACTTTTGGCTGAAGTACCATCATTTACGTTAAAACGTTTAAAAATGGGCTAATTGTGATACCTAAAGTGGGCTCTTTTAAAATGGTAGTATAATACAAAACATAGTAAATTATGTTTCCTCGTAATAAAATTACACATCCTAAAAATGATGCAGTTTATTTTTGCTTTCCTGCTTTAAACTGCTCTTCATCCCTAGGGAAACATCTGGGAAACAGCATCCACAGGAAGTTTTAGTTACTTTGTACAATGGCTGAACAGCTAGATTTAATGCTCCAAGGACTCCGAAGCAGTAAGGCATTTCACTGTCTTTCAAGTAAATTTATATGTATGTTTGTTAAGAAAGAACAACTTCTAAGAAATGACTGTAAAACACAACTTTTGTAAACACACCCATGAAGGCAGAACCCTTCCCGGTCCTACACTGCATTTATCAAATAGTGTTTATAATCTTCTTCAGTGAAAAGCCATTTTTGTCATCTGCAAGTCACCTGTGACAAATATTTTCCTTAGTGACATTTTTTCCCTGATGCTTAACTTTCTACTACTGTTATTTTCAGACAGCCCTGCATCCCACATCCACTGAAGTACCTTCTATCAAAACTCTGAATTCAGAATAGGCCTCTGGGTGTTAAGCTGCTCTCCTATCAAGTAGACATTATACATCTTAAGAAAAAAAAAAATTGTAAGTAGTCAGTTCTTAATCAAGAAAAACTTTTAGTTAACCACACTTCCTAAGGCAGCTGAGAGCCTTTGCACGAAAAGGATATGATTCATAATCCAGTGTTTGAGTAAGGACTCCAGTCAGGACAAACTCAGCATTGTGGACATCTGGAAATATCGAAAACATGTACACAGATTACACCCTACAAAGACTTCTGCAGGTGCATCAGGAGGAGGCATTTAGTACCTTCCAGTCCTTCAGCATAAGAGAATATGCCTCCCCTACCCCAGAGCCCTACTGTTAGCCACCACCCACTTCATGCCACAGGTATCAGCCTTCCCAGTGCACGCAGCTGTTGACAGACACAGCATGTCTTCGGGCTCTACACTGAAGCAAAGAGCTGAAGTGACAAACCCCACATCCTTAACTTGAATACCAAGACATAATCTTGCATCATGCAGAACTGAAGCCACAAGTTCAAGCCTACACTTCCACAGATTTCTGGTGACCTGGCTAGAAAATATCCTTATTAGAAACACACAGGAAACAGCTGGCTCAGACTAATCCACAGCCTGCAGGATAGACCCCATATCCCTCTACTAGTATCTGATATCTTCAACAGGTATCTGTGCTTGTAAAATAATAAAAAAAAAATCAATACAACAGCTATACTGTTTAAATTACATTGATAGTTTATACATACCTATGCCTCTAGCAAAATACTCTCGACACAGGTGAAGGTCATTTTCACAGGAAATCAAGATGATCTCTGGCAAACTCTAAATGAAAGAAAGTAATTGTAAGCTCAGAGTAACAAGAGTAAGATATTACCAGTAGTTTAGAAGGCAACACCGTACACACTTTATTCTGCTTATGCTCCATGAGTTTTCGGAAAGAAGGCTGCTTAGGTAACACTTTTCCTCCTGCACACTCCACAATAGCTTTCATGGTGGAAAGGCTGGGACAAATTCCAGGTGTAATGTAAAAATATTTTCCCTAAAAAAAGAACAACACAAAGCATTATTTTGTTAACTGATTTCTGCAATACATTCAGGTTCCTTTATGGATGAACACTTATGCAATCATGAGGCAGGCTGTGAACAGCTTACAGTGGCCTACAGGAACAAAACCAACAGCTGATGAGTTCTCTTTAACTGCCATTAATCTCATTTCCCTGAAGGAGCAAATCTGCAATTTTGATAAGTTTGAATAGCTTAGATGTGCTTATTTCAACACCTTTAAAATAACAACCAGAAAACCTTACATGATTACTGGTTAAACCATGATTAAAAAAGTATACTAACTGCAGCTTGGCAAGAACAATGCTCCTTGCTCCTTCAATCACAGGGGTGCCTCAAGGGTTGCAAAAACTTTAATTCTTTTAATTAAAGCTCTTTTTAAAAAAATTAATATCACAACATATTAATTACATATATTACTTCCTGACAAACACTATCCTGCAGTTTGATTGAGACTGATACAGATGAACAGATCACAAATCAGACCATCTCTGTGTTTACCAGCTACAAAATTTAATAAAAGACAAATGCTTATTCATTGGAGATCATGAAAATACACTTTTTAGGTGGTCTGCCTCAAGAAAGAGGCTTAAATTCAGTTAGGCTGAAGAATCTCTAGCAACTTGGTTCTTCAAAAACCTCTCTGCACAGCAGCATAACTTCAGTCAGAGGAATGAAAACCATCCTGCACCATCCCAGCAAACAGTCTGGAGCCGAGTGCAGCCTTCAAGGAGAATCAGGCTGAAGCGTGCACTCTCTCTCAGACACTCATTTTTCTGGAGAAGTGCTTTAACACTAGGGCATTTGGGGAAAAAATTGCCCCCTCCAGAAGTGGTATTTTACAAAGGAACAAGCACTGTTTATACACTGAGCGTATTTTGTTCCCATTCACAGGGTCCAGTCACTCAGATGGCTTAAATCCATCCCAAGGAGAGGCAAGATATACACAAAGTCAAAAACATTTTTTTAAACAAATGACTTATGTAACAT
The DNA here is from genome assembly GCA_013399715.1 of Alectura lathami. NCBI lineage: Eukaryota > Metazoa > Chordata > Aves > Galliformes > Megapodiidae > Alectura > Alectura lathami. The sequence goes on along the minus strand of VXAV01002701.1, from coordinate 200,962 downwards.
GTTGGTCTGTTTAACTGTTCTGAGCTACAAAAGCTAGGGCCTCACTGCTGAAGAATTAGGGTGAAAAACTCCAAGCATTTCAATGCCCTTCTTTAACTGCATACCTTGAACAGCGGAGCTACTTGTGCTCTCTTCAGGGACTCCTCCAAACTGAAGCAGAAAAGCACCTCAGCTTCAGCATCCCTCAACACAAAGTTCTGCTCATCTGAAAAAGAAAGGGTAACAATGCAGCACAGGAAAGACTAAAACATTGGCATAACCTAGGATCTAAACTGGTCAGAAAACACAAGTGGTAGAGTGACTCTACATGCTATAACAGTAATTTTAACATGACCATAGAAGCCCCTTATATGGAGGACCCAGAATTCCTTGGAGAATAAAACTGTTTTACACTTTATATAACAGCAGATGTTGGTAGATATAAAAGTCCCTTTTTCTAAGTTATTGGTGCAACTCTTCCAGAAATTGTCCTCAAGCCCTCATGCAGCCTTAACAGAGAAAACTTCTCATCTATTTCCCTTTTTTTCCTGTTATTCAGCTGATTTTTTTTTTTTTTTTTTTTTAATTTGGGATGGGATTTCAGTCTTAACTTCACCATTCCACAAAAAGGTATGTTAAACATACTTCTAAATCAGGTTTTACTCAAAGCAATTTTATATGGAGAACAAACTGGTCCTCCCAAGGACAACTTTAACTACGTGCAAGAGATAGGACTTTCACTCTTTATAAAAAGAAGAGCTCTAGGACTTTTTCTAAACAGCTGCCATATTTTCCATCATACAAGGTACAAAGGTGAAGTCAACCCATTATCTACAAATCTATTACATTTCAGTAGACAAGTACAGTACTTTATGTACTGCATCAGAACAGTCATCCTTCTAAATCCCCAGACCTTGTTTATCTTCCAGTTGCTTTCAAATGGATTGACTTCTCCGTTAACTGATGCTTCACCAAGTAATTTGCCTTCTTCAGATTAATAAAAATGTTTGCTGATTTATTGGTTAATTATCCACAACTTCAATTCTTTGTGATGGTTAGGCAGCAATGTTATGTTTGCTCTTTTCAAAGAAATTACATAAAAAGCATAAAACAATCATAAAACAAACAATCAGCCTTTCAGATCTTCTTCAGATCCAGCATCCTTGTCAAATACATAATTTATGTTGTCATTTTCAGCTGTCAATAGAGAAGTGTGAAAAAGTCGATACCTTTCAAAGCAGTTACGATACAAAAATAATTCATTTAAATAATGAAATGAGTTCTTGTATGCATTTCCCACAATGGCTTCACAGAATCATAGAATGGCTTGGGTTGGAAGGGACCTCAAAGATCATCTAGTTCCAACCCCCCTGCCGTGGACAGGGCTGCCAGCCACTAGCTCACTAGATCAAACTGCCCAGGAACCCATCCAGCCTGGCCTTGAACACATCCAGGGATGGGGCATCCTCAACTTCTCTGGGTGTATTTCTTTACAATTTATATTTTAGAGGAATTACTGAAACCAGAAACATTTGGGTCTTTAATCACAGGTAAGATATATAAACAGATACATCAGAGAGAGACAATGTTTAATAACATGCAACCACTTAACCACTGTAAAGCAAACTTACGAAGTCCTTTTTTACTTCATTTAACAGAAAGAAAGTGGATTAAATCAAATGAAAACTAAGTGTAACAAGACATTCCATTGAAATAGAACTTAATTTAAAAAATGCGTAATTTCTTCCTGTAACAGCTTTATTTAACCAAGCAAACACGTTGCTAGTATTATTGATAAAGCTTAGTACAATTTTCTGTAAGTTATGAACTATGATGGGCAGACTTGCTGTAGACTTAATCTCTGCTTTCAACACTAAACTCTTTAAAAAATCTGCACGAGATATTAAAAAAAGTCAAAGAAACAAACTGTATTTAAATGTGCAGGACATCTTCACACACTTAATCAACCAATCTCACATTGCTATAAAAACTGATAGCAGTTTAACTTACCAACAAACTTCTGGCATTTGAAACACTCTTCTAACCAGTCAGGAGTTACAATGTGCTTGACCACAGAAATTGCTGTCAGGAACTTGACAGTGCGGGTCACTTTACTGGCAATGAGGTGGGTGCACTTCTGGGCAGATTCTGCTACTTCACCTCCAAGGATGTACAGTTTCTGGAAGTTGTACAAAATACAAATCAGTATGGAGCAGTCCTTTAAAAACTGGAAGGAAAAAAATGTGGAATCCTAACACTGCTGTTCAGTTAAACCAAGCTCCTAATGAAACAGTAAACATACGAGATTTCTGTATTACAGTAATTCCTTTCCTAAAGCTGATTAAAGGACAGAATTTACAGCCATGAAAATCTAGGTATTTCCAGACATAAATTTCATCTGGCTTGACTGAGAGCTATGTTCTGCAGCTTTATTTTTTTATAGAAGGAAATAATTGTAAGATACAAATTAAAATCTTTTTCTTTTAATTGAGACATGCTACAAAGTCTACACAGGCAGAAAATCTAATAAAGTTGCCCTTTTCCTCTATGAAGGGTTTAATATAAATTGTAGTTGGGGTAAACAATTTTGCTAGTCATTTCTTCCAAGAGGAAAAATTTCTTCTCATGAAAGCCATCTATACTTTCAATACATTCGCTGTGCATGTATTTTAGATGATACTAAAGAACTATCATTTTTTCCGAGATTTGAACTACCAAGCTCAAACCACCTCTTCACAGGTGACCTCTCAGCTAAGACACCAATCATTATCTGAAAGGATCAGTAATACAACCAATCAACTGTTGAAACTTATCAAACTATAGTAGGAGTTAGTTACAAATAGAGTGCTTCCTCTGACAAAAATTTAAACAAATAAAAAAAAAACACAGTATTTTTAAGTATTTAGTATAAGTACTAGATGATCTTTGAGGTCCCTTCCAACCCAAGCCATTCTATGATTCTATGATTTAACATACTGGGGTAATTTTTCACATCAGCCATCAGGTGTTATCAAAGCAAGAAGCCTTACAGACTGCACTAGAAGCCCTGAAAGCTCTCTGGCATCTCCCTGTACTGCTCTGATAATAACGAACGTGGGACAGACAGGGATAAGGTTTTAAGCTTTTCTTCACCGTGCTGGCTTTCTTTGATGGTTTGCTTTCCAGATGATACACAAAAGTACAATTCAGTGACACTGAACCTCTCAACTATTTATCTCCTTTGGGGTATGCAGAAGCACATTGTGAATGCTAAACTTGTACACCTATGAGATGTAAAAGCTGTTGTTTCCATCCATAATACATGTTCACCTCAAACACTACGCACCCATGAGCGCAAATCTTGTAAGATTCGCATTCTGACGTTCCTTTGGGTGCACAGGATAATAGACTACCCCTCCAGCTCAAGATGATGGGAGGCATCCAGCCTCAGGAAGGTATCCTAACACTGGAAATCTTAATGCCATCATCACTGCTAAGATTGGCTTCAGCTTCACAAGGCTTGAGGCTGGAATTTATTTATACATCAGTGAGCCGTAGCTGTATGGTACCAACATGAATGAGAATGAGGAGCTGTCACTGGAACTTTATTGAGATATACTAAAAAATAATTTATGTCCCAAAAGATTTACTATCAAGCTTCAGATTCAAATACTGTAACAGGAAAAACTCCGAATTCCAACTACGTGAAAAAGAACTTCAGGTATAATAAAGAAAAAATTAGGCTATTTGGGGCACACCTAAGTGATGCATATTTCTAAGAAACATCATAGAATCAAATCAGTCCTCATTTACTTTTGATTATCTGGAGCAGGCGCAAGTGGCAGGATATTTCATGCCCTACTGAGGCCATTAGTTAAAAAAGCACCACCACTATGCTTCAAACCTCAGGCAACAGGTGACAAATAAATGAAAAATTATTTCTGACTGAGTATTTAGTGATTATTAAGGTTCAAGGAGTGACTGGATTTTTACACCATTAAAAGAACATTACAAATTATTTGGCGTTCAGTTTTGGGAGAGACGTATTAGGGAACACAACAAAATTTCCATGGGAACGTATTATCTCACATCTGCCATAAGCTTTGCTGTCAACTTCCTTCGAGGCATTTGGCATTACAGATAAAAAATACACTAGAAGAAGCTTGGGTCTTAGCCAGTCCAGCAACCACTACTCTCCTCACCTAAATTTGCTCGTAAAGTTTGCTGATTTAATAAAAACAAATATGGAAGAGTCTTGCCTTTTAAAACAATCACATGGAACAAAAAAAAAGCAGCAGAGAAGCACAAAGTAAACTAAAGCAGAGAAGTTACCAAATAAAACTCATTTAACATAAATCCGCATTCTAACCTCACCCTCAATTAGTATGGGATTTATCCCCTAGACAAAGGCTAATCAAGTCTTACAAAACAGTAACTCAATGCCCAGAAAGTCAGACACTTCTGTGTAGTCCACAAGAGATGGGTGCAAAAGTCACCTTGATGTACTGTTGAACTTGCATAGGTTCAAATCCCGTGAAGAGCACCATCGGCGTCAGCTCTGGGGTGAGCTTTTTAGTAGGTGGTGGTAGGTCTTCAATCCTACAGAATGCACAAAACACAGCAGAACGTGAACTCTGGGCACAAGGTCGTATTATTTTTAATGCACATAAGCACACTCTCCCAACTTTCAGCAATGAAAATACACAGATGAATGTGAATTAGGCAGGACTAATTTTCTGGATAAAAAATTGTTATGCTGAGAACACAACATTTTCTCCTGATTCTGTTCTCTCCCAACTCTTACTACTCCGTTCTCTAGTTATTATTCGGTTCCTGCCAGTTGAGTAGCTGGCAATATGCAAAAAATGCTGCCCGTTATTTCAATTAGCAGGGCACAGGATGGAACAGGACTGATGGGCAGCTGACAGTTCTGTGGAAAAGCAAACTAAGGACTACTGGCACTAATGGTTCTTACCTTGCTCTTTTGGAAGATGGCTGAAGACTGGATTCGTTTTGCTTTGGTTTCAAAGGCAACCTCACACCCTGAAATTAGACCATCTACACATTTACATCTGAACTGAGCAGGAAATCCAACTTCTATTCTGAAACAGGCAAACTGTACAACAGTATTCTGAGACTATGTTCAAAAAAAAAAAAAAAAAACACACAAATGAGAAAGACACTACCAAATGTGTACTGGTGCACTGACTGCTGACACAGCTGACTCGGGGGCACAGCTGAGCATTAACCAAAGCTGCTCCACAAAGGCATGCAATGATTTTAGTAAACACCAAATAAAAACATTGTCTTTTTTTTCCCCCTCTTTAAATAATGCTGATGATCATTTTTCAAAAGTTCAAAGACTTAAATGAGAAAAAGAATAAAAAACCTGTCCATTTGTTAAATATGCGAAGACTACTGTAGTCTTCCAAGAACTGACATATCAACAGAAAACAGCGGCATCTGCATCTAAGGGCACATAATTGGAAAGACAGGCAGCATTACTCCAGCCACACTGCAAGGACAGTCCTTTGGGAAAAGCAGACCACAGGGGTTTGCTCCCTGCTCTCAGGAACCCGTAATCTTACGCGACACAATCACTTCAAAGAGCAGCTCTAAGAAAAGCTCGAGCACTCACTTCCTCATAGGTGTTCCAACTACTACACTATGAAAATGCAACAGCTAAATTGCATCTACACCACCTGACAGAAGCCACCCTCAAACAAAGCCCCCCTTCTTCAAAGCCCAAGATGAACAGAACTGCCTGATGTGAAGGCAGTTAAGCTCCTGTCCAACGCTCCCAAATGTACAGCATTTTCTGCCACCAAATCATGTTGATAGCATGTAGAAGCCCTGAAGGAGCTGGACGATCAGGTGTCTCTTCCAATCTAAACTACAAGATCCTTTATACATGGAAAAGAAGAGTCCCCATAGATGTAAATACTGAAGGGAGGTACTTAAATTAGGCTTTCTGACCCCTTTGATTTCCCATTTGCTGTGAAGCCAGAACACAGACCATCACTGGTCTTCTTAGTGTGATTCAGTCAGACAAGCTGCCCAATTTCGAGATGAGCTCAAATGCAGTGCAGACACAGAGGGTGGAGGGTAAAAACCCAAAAAAAAGCTAGTGAAAAGCTACCTTAATTACTACTAGTATGTATTAGATCTCTTCAAGGTTATATATATTTTAGCCATTAACAGAATGCATCCTTCTTCAAGAAAGCATGAAGTACACGAACTTTTTAAAAAAAAATTCTTCCTTAGGGACTACAACACAATGGGGCCTGTAAGCACAAGATTGTTTTGAAGGTAAGGTCACAGTAAGGGATACAGCAGTGGCTACTTCTAAAGATGAAACATACTAAAGCAACAAATAGCACTAAAACTTACATGGGATCTGGGTACTAATTAAGTTATGACACTTCCTAAGCTCCTGTCTTCTGAAGAGTACACAGACTGAGATAAGTGATCCAGAATACAGAAGCTAAAGCAACATTTTTGTATAATATAAAATGTTATCTGACAGTCATTTGCTGCATAAATGAACTGAAAGCTCATCAGCTTCAGCTGGGACCTATGTCAAGACAGACGCTGTGAAAATGGTAAAAGTATAAACCTGAAATGGAAAGAGAAATTACTGTACAAAGGCTTTCAGTAGACTAAAACTGAAACAGTACAGAACATGTTCAGAAGAAGGAAGTAGTTCGGAAGGTAAGTTGCTATCCCCACCTTAGCTCTTTATATACCTGTCTCAAGTTTTACATATTTCACAGAATCCACTCCATGACAAAAACTAAATGCTTCAAACCTTCTTTATGATGCATTCTTACTTTCCTTGCCGTTGTTGACCTACACTGCAGTTTGTTTGTTTTTTTCCCAGTACCTGAAGGGGGCCTACAGGGGAGCTTGGGAGGGACTCTTTGTAAGGGTGTGTAGCGATAGGATGAGGGGTAATGGACACAGACTGGAAGAAGGGAGATTAAGGCTAAGTATTAGGAAAAAATTATTTGCCGTAAGGGTGGTGAGACACTGGAACAGGTTGCCCAGAGAGGCTGTGGATGCCCCCTCCCTGGAAGTGTTCAAAGCCAGGCTGGATGGGGCTCTGAGCAACCTCGTCTGGTGGGAGGTGTCCCTGTCCATGGCAGGTGGGTTGGAACTGGATCGTCTTTAGGGTCCCTTCCAACCCAAACCATTCTATGATTCTATTTCAAGACTCACCAACTTCACTTTCTAAAGCAAGATGTATTTTTAAACTATGGAGTATTTGATACGTATGCTCATGGCTTTGGAACTTAGAATATTTAAAGACAGAATACAAAGTATTTCAAACCCATAATTTGCATTACCTAACCTATTTAAAATGTAGTAAAGATTCTAACAGAATTCCACCTGACTTAGGATGCTCTGCCTTAGAAACCCTGGTATGAAACAAAGAGTGCAGCACTAGTCCAAGCTATCTTAAAGTACTGATTTTATATAATATACTGTAGTTTCTTAGTTCTGCAAAAGATGATTTCTCAGATTTACACACATAACAGAGAACACTAACAGGAAGCGCAGCCAGGATGGTATGTGTGGGTCCTTCTGGCATGCTGCTCACACCACAAGCATGTGCTCTCACACGTTAAACACACTAAGCAATAATCTTATGAAAAGAACTGTGTAACTCAACATACCATCAGAAGTTCTGGCGATACCTTTAATGGGACTCTCCAAGCATCTAGGAAGTGAAGAACATCACAAAAATGAAAACACTGCATGTGTATTTTGCCATAAATAACTTTGCATCCATCAATTAAAGAGGTGCATAAACAAATGCTAGAGAACACAGGATTTGGGGACTGAAAATCTTACCTAGAAGGTTTAGAACTAGATGATGACTAGGAGACAGCGGATCTTGAAGACTGAACGCTGTGTACCGGCTGTGCTGTATCTGCCGTAAAGCCTCAAAGTTTCCTAGCAGTATGTCACACAGCCACTGTGCGTTGACACATGGTATTCTCCACTCTTTGGCTTTCTCGTACTTCAGGCCGCTGGGTCTTGTTCAGAGATGAAGATAAAAATGTTTTGATAAAACAGATAAATAGCATTTCTACTAATAAACTTCAAATTCCGGTATTTCTGTGTTGGGCTGTTATCTAACTGTGATGAGGCAGACATTCAAAAAAAATTCTTCCGCTCTATATGCTAGAGCAAGCAAAGTCAGTTAGGTGAGAATTCCTGCCCCAAAGGGAATCAAGTTAGACATGGATATTTAACTCAATTTCCCTCCTGCCAACATTCTAAAAAGTTAGTCCATCCCCGCCCCAGTATATTGTACTCATACATGACACAGCAGTTAGGACCACTTACAAAATAATCGAGAACAGTGACACAAGAAATGACTTTTCTCTGGCCTGTTTTCAAGAGGCCAAATTTAGGATAGAAGCATGCAGTGATTTAGTTCCAGAAGCAGCATCACCAAATCTAATGCTACCAAATCGTAAAAATGATTAAAGACCCTTAGTGAGGTGGTGAGCACTTCGCATCAAGAAGCACACTAAGTGGTGACGAGCAGCTGGGAGAGTGAACACTTTGGACGTGAGCCACTTACTCTTTACAGATGAGAACGGTGTTGCTGCGACACAGGTAGCCTGTGTATTTGGCACCTGCCAGATAGGCCATTAGTTTGAGGTCATCTCTGTCACTATCAACAAATCCTGTCACAGAGATTATCTACAAGCAGGAAGACACAGAAATAACTGGAAGTTAGATAGTACTTATCGAACACCCCTGTTGAAAATACTCCCCTTTTACTAACTTTTTTACATTTTAATAAAACAGAGAATCTTAGCTCTGGCATACAGGCACTTCAAACATGGCTTGTAGGATAAAATACAATTAAGTTGAATTGCTTATACATAAAAATTCCAGTTTTCTAGCACTAGTTCTGACTCAGGAAGAATCATTTTCATTCAGCTGGTCAGCTTTCTGTCATTTACAAAAACTACATTTTTACTATGAAAAAGTGCACATCCAGTTTTCTTCTCACACATTTTCCACCTCTTCCTTCTGGTGCTATTTGTACTGTTGGAGACAAATTTTTATACTTACTTCCCCCACTCTCCTTTTAACAATCTCCTACAGTCTCTGCCCTACCCTGCCATGAAGCTGAATGAACTCTACCAGTTGATCATAGATAGGAAATGTTAATTCCACCTCTTTATTATCATTAGATAACATTCTAACGTACTTTATTATCCAACTTTCTTACCCTTAGTCTTGCCAAATTTTCATTTTCCCATTCTTTCCTTTTACTTAAAAAGAGGTAATTCCAATTTTGTTGTTGAGAATAAACTACGCTGACCACCCTGTTCACATGCATAGTGCTATACTGTAATCTCACCAAACCTGCATCTCTTTACACCTTTAAAAGATTAGCAGTAAGGCTGTCATCCTGTATGTCCGCACTGAGGACAAAGAAATCCAATGCCAAGACATACTTTGGCAACTTTTTTTTTTTATATTACAGTGTATTTCAAAATGAATCACATAAGTATATTTTTTGCCCCCACACAATTCCATTTCCCCAGCGCTCCTCAATATATGCCAAAACATGCAGACTACTGAACTGTGACCTCCATTTTTCTGACTAAAAGCATAAGCTTCCTTTCCTGATACTTGCTTGGTATTGACCAAGAAAATAAAAAATCCTCAAAGTATTTAGTTAGTTAAAGAAAAAGCATAAAATGTTAGATGTCCTGTTGGTCAAAATCTGAGAGGCTTAGACTGTTGTCATCTTATTATGGATAACTCATGTTTGTACCCCAGTTTCTAAGAGAAGAATACTCAAACATAGGTATTAATATTCAGCTTTCAGAATCCAGCAAGACGTGCATCCGGATGCAGGACTCTGGATCACCTGGTAGCACGCCCCACGTCAGCACAGGACTTTAAGAGAAGCTTTTCTTCAGATGATGTAAGATATGTGCATTTTGCTCTGAGTAAGGACTTTCTAGCTGTATTTTAATACTGCTCATGTAATGAAGCAGGCATTCTTTAGAGGTAAGCCTTCTCTTACATGTTGAGAGCACGGCTTTCCTCCTGGTGGAAATGCCACTGGAAAATGAAGGGCTCGATGAGGTGGTACCATCTTCTTCTTCTTCAAGATTGAGTTGAGCCAATGTGCTGTAATACATCTCTTCCTTTCTCTTACAGCCTATGAAGACACGCATGAACAGCTTTTAAAAAATTAAATATATCTATTTTAGACTTTTTCTAAAATACAAAGCTTCAATCTCAATGACTGTTTTTCCTTGACATTTCCATGATCCTGTTTCTCACAGAATCTTACTCAGTGTTCTCTAGCACAAATTACTACATGCATGTAGCCTGTTATATTACAAACAAATTATTCAAAAAAGCAGACCATGAAAAGCTTTTATCTAATACTTATAACCAAAACATGAAGTACATACTGAAAACCCTTTACCTTTCCAGTAACAAAATGAAAGCATGCATGAACACGTTGCTGATTTGCTTACCTGGGCATACATGTTACTGACTTGGCTTTCACAGAGAAGATGTGTGCACCTGCTTGTAAGCGTAGGGTCCACTGTCCCACCATGTGCTTGAATGATCTGGGAAGACAACAAAACTAGAAATTTTAATACACATAACATTTTTAAAGTTACCCTAAGAAATAAACAGTCTGAAATGAAAATCTAGTGTATAGGGGACTGAAGCATTTCACTGAAGAGTTACCCCCCAAAAAAGTCTGTTATTTAGCTTAAGGATCTTTTGGGGGGTGGGGGGGCGGGGGGGCGTGGAGAAAACAAAGTTAAATATGCACCTTTTCACTGAACTACAAAAAGTTTAACTTTTAAAATACAAGAAAAAAAAAAGGATATATAAAGAAAAATAACCTTATTTTTTATTTTTGCAGCACAACTATTAAAACATTTTCAATTCTATCTCAGCAATAAATACAAGTGCTGTTAAAAATGTCAACAGCTTACTTGATTATGCAAAATTGTTGGGAAAATTCAACTATAAAATCCACCAGTAGTTTCTGAAGAACATCAAAGTCCTCTCATTTAGGAAAGGATACAATCAGATTTTTCTGAAAAATAGAAGTTGGCAAAAAGTACAAATACTATTCCTCCATCTTATTCACCCAGGTGGGCACCTCACAGCCTAATAAATGCCAAAATCATATGCAAAAAAAAACTAGTCTTTTTATATAATTAAGTTAGAGAGCAATGCTAGATTATGTTTGCTGCCCTAGAGTTGCCTGATTAAAAGCATAAATAGCTGGGTAACAGTCAATGCTCTAACTTAGCTAATATTCTGAGTAAAGGCCCAATTCTATCAGGCTGCACACATAAAGCATTTATTACTCTTTCTGGCCAGCTGCAGTAGAATGACATTATTTTAAGTCGTAACACAAACATTAAACAAAACGATACCTAAAACTGAACAGTGCCCAACTGTTTCCAATTATTCTTTTTGGGACTTAGTTACTCTGAGAGTAAGGTTATCAGTTTTTTAGAAACACATCAGAATCTTACCCGTTTCCAGGTTGCTAACAGCTGTTTATCAGACATCTGTTCTGGGTAATCAGCAATTGCAAAGACACAACCCAGTAGGAAATACTCTTCTGGAACTGGAATGGTTTGGCACATAAAAGAACAGAGAATTAAATACTTAAAGGTCTGAAGAGTTCATCTCACAACATATTAACTCAACTCATTTTTCCTGTTACCAAGTTATCAACTACATTCAATTTTGGAGTAATTTTTCCCTGCAGAAAGCAGCAAAATCTCAAAACTGACTGCCATGTCTAAAGGCACTGTTCGGCCCAGCACTTGTGGTTTGTTGTTTTTTTTCTTTTTTTCTGGAGGAAGGGGTGGGTAAAAGTGTAGAAACGCACGCTGAAAGGAATACCTAGGACAACAACTTTTTAATAAAGATTACCTCTGAATAATCAAAACAAACAAAAAGCTTTCAGTTCTACTGGCATAAGCAGAACTCTGCGCTATCTGTAACAATCCAGACTGACTCCTCATCAGTTAGTATGGAATTAGTATTTCCAACATTTAAGCTATCTTTCCAGTTGTTACCCTCTTCAAAGCCTCCCCTCTTCCTTCTTCCAACAGAAAGGAAATTATGCTCTAGACTAATGCTGGTCCCACGGCATATATACTTGCCCCTAGCACATATTTGGTTGGAAAATGTTTTCAGGGCTCTCATGTTTTTCAGGTTTCTGGACATCCTTTGCTATAATCTAAATCTGTTAGCATAAAAATTAGTAAAACATGTCCTGAGCCATGGGTGGAATTTCTAAGTCTTACAATTCCATACTGTAAACAGAGCACTGTATTTTGATATTGTAACCCAAATTCTGTCATGCCATTAGCAATTTTTTGTTCTTCCAGTACCAGAAAGTAATATTACTAACTCTCTACTGATGGATCGTGTCCAAAAAGTGGCTGCTGTTGCAGTTGCGTCTGTTGCTGCTGGTGGTGTTGCTGCTGCTGGGTTGCAACTTGATGTTGTAGTGCTTGAGATGTCTGAGTTAAGTGCTGCGTTGCCTGATTCTGCATTTGCTGTTGCTGATGCTGTTGGTGCAATCTCTGTAAGTGCTGCTGCTGTAATTGCTGCTGCTGGATTTGTTGCTGCTGATGCTGCAGCTGTTGTTGCTGAAGGTTCTGTTGCTGTAGCTGCTGCAACTGTTGCTGCTGTAGCTGCTGCTGCTGCAGCTGATGAAGTTGCTGTTGCAAAGCATGCTGCTGTTGGAATTGGAGCTGTTGCTGAGGACGGTGTAGCTGCTGTTGAGCATGTAACTGCTGCTGTGGAAACTGAAGCTGCTGTTGTGCGAACTGGTGCTGCTGATGAACTTGCTGTTGCTGTTGTGAAAACTGATGAGTCTGTTGCTGCTGGAAAGACTGCTGGGAAATCTGGGGTTGTTGCTGCTGTTGCTGTTGTAGCTGCATAAGTTGTTGAGGTTGGAGATGTAAAAGAGGATGGTGCTGTTGCTGCTGTGCTTGATGTGTCTGCTGTAATAAATGTGTCTCTGGTGTTAGTTTCACTTGACTAAAGAGCACCGCGTTTGGATGTCCCTGTTGGCTATGATTTACTTGTTGCTCTAAACTTTTTGTAGGTGCTGAAAGTGATTGTAATATCTAGAAAACAAAGATTAGTTTTGTGATCTTTTTGTTGTCATTCAATTTTCAAAATATTTAAAGTACTGGGAAAATCTCTCTCTTAAAAGAAAAAAAATCTTATGCTTAAACACATACTGAACTCGACGAAAATCCTTAAGTGCTAATAGTTAAAGAGACATGACTTACGCATAGAAAAATGTGGATCTACACACTGCTCCTAATAAAATGCAGTACACCTTTTAGCAAAATTTAAGATTGAAACCCAGCGCTGTATTCTTGATATGCTCAAACTGCACTATGACTGCTAACTCTGTATCAGTAATCATACTGATCAACTCCATCAACTGCAACACCCACTTTAAAACCCTGGTGGCCCATTAAGTTTGAAGTTGAGTTTCATAGATTTTCTTTCACTTAGCAATCACTAATAATGCCCCCATTAATCAGTACTGCTTGAAACATGGGAGTTTAATACAAGCTTTCATTCTCTTGACCCAATGCAGGGATATTCAGGTCCATTTCTAAAACTGAATCTCAAAATACAAACAAAAATATTGTTTTGCTCAGCACTAAGTTTTTGAGGACAAAAAAAATATTTTTAGTTTATATAAAGTCCTGAAGTCATCTGAAACTTAATTTCCTTTTTAGGAGTACAATTAACGGAGTGGACAGAAGTCAGCAAGAAAATTTTTAAAGCACCAAGAAAGAGAAAACTGGGCAAATTCCTAATAAAGCAATCTATTAACAATGAGAAGGAGAAACAGGAAACTATGGTCTCACCATTCATAAAGTCTTTAAAACAGCTTTGGTGAATCATGCAAAGCACGATTCCTCAACCCACACTGTTCATCACATACAGTTTAAACTTCAGTGATGTGTGCGTGCATGAGATAGAGGAAACAAGGCAGCACTAGGACACAACGCCAGTTAACTGGATCCTCAATATCAGACATTCAGAGGTGACTCAAGCGTTTTTACAACGCACTTCAGAACATCTCAGTTCCACACGTGGAGTTTGATGCTGTTGGTATAGCACACTTTACAGCGGTGATCACCAACGCATCGCTGATCTCTAGAAGCGCCACAGCACAGACATTCAGTAACTAAAATGCAACACACAGAAAGAATGTCTCCGTGGCTCAGTATTAGGAGACATTTTTATGCTGCTCTCCACAAGTCAAAGAAGTCAAATTTACAGAAGCTTCAGGACAGAAGTTTCAAAATAAAGGGACAAAACTTTCAAAAGTGTCTCAGGGCTGTATTCACAAAGTAACCTCAGAGCTACAAAATGCCTTGCTACTACAGCTCTTGCCACACACTAGAAACCTCTGGTCCAACTTCTGAAGACTGCACCAAGACCCAGAACCCACCCAAGCCTGGTACCCAAACAGGATCCAAAATGGAACTTCACCTAGCCAGGGGGAAGTTAAGAAAAACTGTAGAACTAGTGTTCTAGGATACTAGAGGGACGTGTCCCCGATGAGGCAGCTCCACACCTTGGGAGAAGCAAAGCCTTCCTCCAAGTTCCAGAGCTAGCGCCTTCACTCATGCAGCAGCCAGCCAGACACCCGAAAACAGCCCCTGTGCACCTGGTCAGTGCCCAGCCCAGCAGGCTTCCAGGGAACAAAGCCTAAGCACAACTCAGCACCAGCAGCTGCCCTGGATCTGTATGAACAGTAGCAATGCAAAAATACTGCCACACCAGGCCACGAAGGAGTGCTCTACAGCACAGTGACTGTGCTGTAGATGTTGTGTTCAGCCATGAGAGCACTGGCCAGCCTACCAGAACTTTGGCCATTCTGCTCATTCCTTACCCCAAAGTCTCAGCCCTTAAACAGATTCCTCTTCTCAGTGCCCTGAGCTAAGCTTTAAAAGGAAACCAGCATTTCCCTTCTACACAGGCAGGGAACCGACATTTCTGAGTGACCCCACTTTCTGTGTTTGAGTACTAGCTGCAAGCTTGTACATTATTCAGGCACCTTTCAAAGTCTTCCCTTCAGATGAACATCCCAATAAATTCACCAGTACAATTACTTACATTGAAGTTATCTTTAACATTTACCAGCACCTACTTTTCTCACATTCCCTTCCCATAAACATCTCAGGATTTCAATGCTGGGAGTTATTTCAGAGCATGCTCACTCGATTTTTATTCTCTTCTAAAATAAATTCAATACAAAAGCTGCAATTATTTCAACTATGAGTGTCAAAAGAAGTTGCAAATTAGGACTTCTGCATCATAATCCTGACTGTAGTGTGTAACAACTTAATGATGCCCAACAGAAAAGAACAGCATAGAACTGAAACTCCTGTGAGACCAATCAATTTTACAGCTTTGGGTGTTTATACCGCTAATAATTCCTTGCATTGAATAAGAAGCTTGAAGGGTATGAAATCAGGTTTTCTGAACTAGCTAAATAATTTTAAATTAATGAACCATTTTTTCTCTCTTACAAAGAAATCAATACTGAACTATCGTGAAACTCCAAGCCAAGCTATAGTTAAACACAGCTTTACTCTTTTTAATGTTTTTTTTCCACATGTTCCTTACTTCTGTGCACCTGCTAGGAATTAAGTTAATTATGGGGAGGATTCTAATTCAGCTACAACTTCTGACTAACATTTCTAATCCTTTGTACATTTATAGAACAATAAAAGGAAACTTAAGTTCTTGGAAACATTATTTCGTAACAAAAAGTCCAATACTGTATAAACGAAAAATCCAACACTTACATGTGCTACATTGGAGGGTCTATTAACCTGCTGAATATCAGCACTATTTGTAATATTCCTCAACGTCCGCACCGCTGGGCTCCACGCAGCCATCATCTCCTGTCGGTCAGAGCTTGGGGCACCTGGTACCGAAGCCATTAAATTGCCTCTCATTTCTGGAGGCAAAATGTTACCTGGCACTGGTGGGACATTGGCACATAAATTAATTAACCCAGAGTCTTTCCCTTGAGGCAACCTACGCTTTGCTGTGGATGCCTGTGGAACTTCAGCTGGCGTCCAATTCAAATTCCTCTCTTGCTTTTCTGGAGAGGAATCTGAAGAATCATCGAACATCAGTTCCCCTTTTGCCTTATCAGCAGTGGTAGATTTTGGTGAAAAAACTTGATCACCCAAAGGTGATCCTTCTCGAGAAGATGCTGGGCTTGATAATTTTTCATCAGTACTAGCTTCATTTTGAGAATCCTGCTCTTCGTTTTCTGCCTCTTCCTCTTCTTCTTCCTCCTCCTCCTCTTCTTCCTCATATATAATTAAACGAGGATGATAAGGAGTCTCTTCCTTTTTAGCCTTATCAGCTATACAGTCCAGTACCCAGTCTGGTGTCACAATTTTAATGCTGTCATGCTTACAAGCACATTCATATTTCTCCTATGGAAAAACAAAAAATATGAAAACATTTCACCTAAACACATAAAAAAAAGCCCCAACACAACAGTAACTTGTGAAGGGGCTGGCTTACAGTATAAAGAGGCAGATCACAAGACTGTTCAGTGACAGAAATTGCCCTTTCCCAGAACTAACAGGACAAACTACACTACTGTACTTAACCACAGGTTTTAACTGATTTAAACCAAAAATCCCACATTTACAGTATGAGGGACTCAGAAACCAAAAATGCTGATGACAAAGTCCTCACTTGCACAACATCACTTACCTAAATTCTTGCAAAACCCAGTCACCAAAGGATTCAAAAATATGTTCTGAAGACTTTTTCAGAACCAAACACCAGCAGCTAGCAATGTCAGAGTAAATATTCAGATGCAGCTGATTTCAAGGTGGACATTAAGGTGAGCCTAAATACAGTTTACTCTTGCATTTGCTCACTTAACACACCATGAAAAAGCATTTATGGAAAACGAGCATTTCACAATAGAGACAAATCTTGAAGAGCTGATTTGTATCAAAAGAATGAATTTGAGCAAGGAATACACATCAGAAAACAGTAAGCTATTATCCATACTCCTTTCTCAGAAGTTACAAACTGCAGTATTGCTTCTGACTTGAAAGTTACTTTTCTGTCCACATATTAGCTAAATCCATTTCAATGAGAGGTTATGGTACTTACAAGGTAGAAAATTTTTATTCCTCCCTCCCTACCATTTCACCATTTCTCTTCCTAAGCAGAAGTACACACGGGACATTATTCAAATGCCCTCTTTGATAGGAACTCCTCACAAATATCAAAATAGTGATAAAAACTTTAAGATTTGAAACTAATTTCAGGATCTAATATTTAAAAACGATTAAACTGGGATTTTCTTTGTATGCCAGACAATGTAAGTTAACAACCAGCACATACAGAGGAAATTAATTTCATTTAATGATTCTCTAGAGTTATTTCCTACAACGAAGCTGTCATTCACACACAATAAGGCGATTACAGACGAACCCAAGTTTATTTGCAGATACAAGTTTTTGTTCTTTGTGGTGTGAATTATTAAGCATCTTGTTTTACCATCTCATGTCTAGTCAAAGCAATCATTCAAGTTTTCAGCAGTATCAGAACTATGCTCATTACCAACTGCTGCAGACTGCCTTGCAGTAGTATAACAGAGCTGCAGGCCTAGATGCATTTGAAGCAATCATCCTACAAATTTGTGCCCATTCGGTGATTACTGAAATGAAACAAGATACTTATTTTGTCCTAAAGATATGAAATGCTAGTGTGTTTTCAAGCAGCAAACTGACAACAGCATCCTTTGTTCTAAAAAGCTTATGATTTAATGCAACACTGAAATGCACACCATTGCCTACTAAAAACTCCATTTGTGCGAGCAATGCTCTTCAATCAGGCATCACATTTTAATGTGACAGAGAAGACAACTAGGATGGCGTTCAATCCCTCTAGCTTCCACAGAAGAAAAATCATGGACATGAACAAAACCTTAAAAGTTCTCACAGTTTTAAATGAAACACATAAAAAAACGCAAGCATTACTCATGCCCATACTGTATAAGCAGCTTTCCTTTCTCCCTGTGCCAGCCCATGATTTACTCCACTGCACATTCCTACACACGGCACATGGAGGTTTAAAGTCATCCCAGTAGCTGTTTGCTTTTCCCCTATCTTGATATTAGTTTATATTAATTTAAAAATACTAGGAGGGCTGCTGGTGGAACAATGTATTAAATTTGTATAAAATAACACTGGAAGCTTGATAAAGCTTTGCATAATAATGTAAGGAGATATTATATAGATCTTAGAGTTACTCACAAGTAACCAACCCATGTGACTCCCTCACTGACTTGAATTAAATATGTGGTGATGATAATGCTCTCATCTTGTAAAGGACAAAAAATAAAATGCAGAAAATTGCACTAAAAACTTGCTCCATCCACTGCATTAGCCAGAAAAAAAATCCAAGCAAATGTTATGTTAAGTGAGCCTCAATTTGTTTTAAGCATTTTTAGTCTCTGAACGAAAGCACTAAATCAATTACAAGTGTAATTATTTCTTCAGGAAGATGATTACCTGAACACTTCAGAAAGTTTCAGCGGAACTATTATAACCAAAGTGATTACAATACAGAAGACTATCCTGATGGGCTCATTGCTGCCTGTAGCCAGTTACCTAATCTTCCTGATTCAGTTTCTCCATGTGCATAAAGACAGCAACATTTAATCTCCTACAAGGGAGTGATTCCAAGCTGACTACTTTGCCAATCAGAACTCCTACAGTAATGCTGTGTGCTGTGCACTGTACTACCACTCTTGAAGAGGAAAGTGTTGAGGATCTTTCAGAGTTACCTTTAAAAAAAAAAAAAAAAATCTGTTCCTCTTTCCACGTTCTATTCCCTTCCCCATGTAACATCTAAGGGAATTTTATTCAATTTACTCAATTTTTCAGTTTTGAATCTTTCATTTTTCTTTACTTATTCTAGCTGCAGATGTTCAAACCATAATCACTAATGATTATATGTGAAACTAGGTTAGGATAAACAGAATAAAGAACAACATGATTGATTCAACCAGAGACACAACTAACCGAATGAAATTGGACATATTCTGAATTAATGAGGCTTAAAGCCATGCAGAAAATAAATACCAACTGATTAACTGCAGTGCATAACTATGTTGAATTTAGCTGTTCAAGTCTAACAAACAAGCTTAAGGGTCTTAACTTCAGAGGGAAAGAAAATTTTGATTATTCAAAAGCAAAACAGAGTGACAGCAGGAAGATCTGTACATGTCATAAGTTCTTACCCCCTTTGGCTCAGGCACAATCAAATGAGTACACTTCTTGTTCAGATTCAGCTGGCAGTTCCCTCCATAAAAAGTAATCAAAGCCCACAGCGTATTTCGGTCTTCAGACGAAACCTAAGCAGGTAAGAAAGCCTTTTAGTTGTATGTAACCAGCTGGCTCCTTCTTGAAGAACTATAGTACAATTC
>VXAV01002701.1:149629-166572 GCA_013399715.1 Alectura lathami | reverse complement strand
CAAAAAAAAAAAAAAAAAAAAAAGTAGAAATAACCATCTGCTCTTAAATCTCAAGCTATCTCCTTCATCTCATAATTCACATTCTCATCTTTTTATCTTTCCTAGTAACTGACTCTTGTTTAGTCTCATTCTCCTATGCCCCAAGTGTTTTTTGGACTGTCTGAAAATTCATCTCCCTGCACTTTGCCTTCCTTTGTATAACGATGCTGTCTGAGCCCCTCAACTCCAGCCCTTGCTTTCCTTATTGTGTAATTTTGACTTTCAAATTCTGACTCCATTTTTGATCCATTTTGGCTTCTTCCCACTAAATTAGAACTACTTTGACCAAAATCGCCATTCACCTATCAGGATTTTTTTATTCTCCTTCTTTTTGATCTGTCAGTTAGTAAACCCATTGCTTCTTGAATTTTCTTTCTGTTTGGATTTCAGTGCCTCTGTAATCACCTGCATCTTCCAGCACTGGTCATTCTCGCCTCTTTTCTAAGTATCGTTGCCTTTCAGATTTCTGTTTCACATTTGTCTCTGAATTCTCTTCATGATGTCGTTCATAACTCGGCTTCATCTTTCTCAGTGTGATTGCTAAATTGCCCCTTCTCACATAAGCACTTTCTTTATATCTAATTTTATATGCCATTGCATCTTCCCACTCTGCACAAAGAAAACCAAAGGGATTCCTCCTCTTGATTTCTCTCCCCAGCCTATTTTCTTTGTTACTATAATGAGTTCCCTGGTGTTCCTATCCTTTGGATTCACCATATCCACATTATTTGTAGCTCTCCATACAACTCAGATTGCAAATATTTCCAGTCAGGCCCTGCGCTAGTACTGGTAAAGAAGCATAATTCAACCAACCAGTATTTTGAATGTGATTTTTAATAATAATGTCCTTTCCCAAACCTTCAGCTCATATTCTGCTATTGAAGCATCAGGTTGAGCTGCTTTGGATTTCTGTTTGTTCACCTAATCAAATCTGAAGAATATGAGATAAATGTGGTATTTTAAATCCTATCAATTTGAAAATCCTCTACAAAATATCAGATATTAGCAATACAAGGTCAGAGTACTGTGTTAAAACACTGAAATTCACTGCAAAAAGGTTCCTATTAGGATGGTGCCAGTCTTAACCAGAATGGTTCTTTTTGACCAATTACAACAAGAAAAAAGAATTTAAATTCAGTTTATAGGAATAGAGATTAAAATAGCTTTACCAAAAAAAAAAATCTATTTTATAAATTCGATCTCAGATAAAGTTGAAACAGATCTGCGATGTGGGAGACAGACATTCAGGTCTAGCCTTCTCTTCCCAAATGAATTCAAATGAACTTCTCTGAGGCACAGGGTTGCAGGCTGGATGTCTGCATCCTCTGTATGGTCTGTGTGGCAGCAACCCAAACACCTAAATGTTTTAGCAGTTTTTGAGAGTAGTTTGGCAAATCTCAGTATTGGGCTTCTGGTCACATGGGGTGGCTGTTGTATTATCAGCAGTGATACCAGTTTTATACATAAGTATTTTTGTTTTTTTTTTTTTAATCCACAGTTTCGCGGGCTTCAAGATGACCACTCACAGGAGAAACAACAACTTAGGGATGTACAAATTCTTCTCTTTAATTATCATCTAAAAATCATTGAATTATAGAATCATAGAGTGGTTTGGGTTGGAAGGGACCTCAAAGCCCACCCAGCTCCAACCGCTGCCGCGGGCAGGGACACCTCCCACCAGACCAGGCTGCCCAGGGCCCATCCAGCCTGGCCTTGAGCACCTCCAGGGATGGGGCATCCACAGCTTCTCTCGGCAGCCTGTGCCAGGGTCTCACCATCCGCATTGTGAAGAATTTCCTCCTAAGGTCTAATCTAAATCTCCCCTCTTTTAGCCTAAAGCCATTACCCCCTGTCCTTCCACTACACTGCCTAATAAAGAGGCCCCCTTTAGGTACTGGAGGACTGCTGTAACATGTCCCTGGAGAACTAAGCTAATGAACACAGTTTTTACTTCTTTATATATTTAATGAGTCATCTGTCAACAAGTTATTTAATTTCTAGTAATTAGACTACGTCTAACAGAAATGAATAACTCTAGTTTCTGCATCATGTCTGCGATCTAGTCTACAATCCATATGAACAGAAAAGTAGCTTGAACATGGAAAATATCCCCTGTATTTGACAAAAACAAGTTTTAGATTCTGCTTCCAGGACAGCACACAGAGCTAAGTCAAATCAGCGGGCTGGTCTGGATAATTGTAGCAAGGTATAGATTTAGGGGGGAACAGGAGTGGGAAGACAGGGGATAGAATGGGTGGGTACGTACAAACTGTGTCTGCTCGGTACATTTGTCTGGCAGCACCCTGCACACCATCAGCACAGTCTGTGCTGTCTTCTGTGAAACTCCTTCCTAGTACTATTGTGTGTGTGTAGTGTGTGCAGAGCGCAGCAACCGGAGCCAAATCATGGGTCACAGGTGCAGCGACTGGGGTGCAGGACTGCAAGTGAGGGTGGGATCAATAGCAGAGACCGAGCTGGAGCTGCCAGTGAGTGGGAGAAGTGGCCTGGGAGCAAGGGGGTGAGTGGGTCTCTGTGGGCCAGCTGTGGCTGCGAGAGCACAGCTGTATCTCAGGGGGTGAGAGCACAGGAGAGCTATGGGATAGCTATGGGACCAGTGAGCTCCGGCCAGCTGTGAGCCGGACCAGTCTTTACTAGGAACTTTACTAGCAGGGCTGCAGTCTCAGGGGCTTCTATTTCTGCATGCCAGCAACTGGGGAGACTGGGGTCAAGTGGCCAGCTACTGGGCATACTGAGTGTCTGAGACCAGCTGCTAGAGGTCGTATGTATACATCTGTTTGTCTGTATATACACTTTTTTTTCTCACTATGGACTTGAGTGCTCTGAGCATGTGTGTGGCTTACTATGTATGTATGTACACATGCGCTACATACATGCTTCTCTGTGTGTGCCTGCTGGGAATCCATCTTTAGCCTCACCACTGGCTGGACCCGGGGACATTCAGCAGCAGCTGCCACATCTCTCCTGGACCCATAATGATGTGTTTTTCTCTAACAGCGTTCATTCTCCCCATTCATTTCGTCCTCGTTTAGAAGGGTGCGCGGCTCTCCCTGTCGCGTCACTGGATGTGTGCCCGTCACACAGCATGGGATGCTCGGTCACATCATGGTGTGCTCGTGTGTCAAGCCAAGCAACCACTGAATGCACGCAGGTCTGATCACAGCACAGAGGGGCGAGACCAAGCCAGAGGAACTTAACCTTTTCAGAGGTGCCTAGCACATGGCAAAACCTTCATCTGCCCGGGAAGCATCAAGGCTGGGCTCTTACTTCAAGGACAGTCTTTGATGCACCACGACTGCGTGAGCAGTCACTCACAGAGATAACCGTGCCTTAATACGAGCTCATTTCTGGGCTTCGTTTCTCTAGTGGGTTGGCTGAACAGATTGTGCACGTTGCAAGGAGTCCACACTGGCCTGAACAGCACGTTAGCTGTGTTACAAAAACACCAAGCACGGGATGTAGTATGCCTTCACTGTGAGAGGCCTGAACATAGACGTTCACGGTCATGTTCTCAGAAAAGCTGTAAAATGATGATTCCTTTGCGGTGGGCGTTGCTTGCACATAGTGAAAGCCCACTGAGTTGACAAGATTTGTGCAGACAATTAGTCTTTGCTTACATAAATGCCTTATTTGTGTGCACAAATGATTATATGAAAAATCCATATGCACCTGCAGTATCATATTTAAGCATAATTGCTTGTGAAAAAACAACATTTTGATTTTTTCCTTGCAGTTAATTAAATTTGGAGCTTAGATATTTGTTTTACTGCAGTGAGCAGAAGCTTTTCCCAGGCCTGCATTAATAATACATACTCATTTGGTACCAGCTGGCTGCCTAGACGTTACTTTACCAATAAAATATATCTTTACAAAATACCCTGCTGTTTTTTGTTTGTTTGTTTGTTTGTTTTTCCTTTTTTCTTTTTCAGAAAGCTGATGCTAGTTTCAAGGTGTCTGGAAAGTTTTTGAGAAATCTCAGACAGCAGGCTTCCTGCCTTATCACCATCCCAATTTCTTAGCATGCATAAGAATCAGGTTTTATAATCTGAACCAAAATATGCAAAACACATAAATAAGAGGGTTCTACTTTGGCTTGAAATGTGCATATTTCCTCTTTCCTTCAGTGGAACTACTTGTAAAGGCAAATAAGATTTATAATTTAAAAGTTTATTTTTATCTATACTGCAACACTGAATCCTAAAAGGTTCATTTGAAACCGATCATTTCATTTTTGATTCTCTTCAAGTTCCAGAGCTGCACCAAGCACACCCTGTCACTTGCTTGACAGTTTTTCTTTTTTTTTTTTTTTAACATAATAGTTACAAAATGTTTTGCAAATGCCCAGTACTAGGGTGTATGTTTCTTACAGCTGTGCATAAATGGGTAGGAGAGGAGAATGCTCTGTTAACACATCTAACGTAAGGGCATTTTTTCAATCAGAAGTGTGAAAGTATTGAAGGAGGAGATACACTCCTTTCTATTGCCTGGTAAGGAATTTATCTGACATATTAGTCCATGGGGAAAGGTGAACGAGATGTGTGTCACATCGCAAAGATAAAAAAATAGCCCTCAGCTGCAGCTGGGTATGCCACTATCAAACCATAGCAGTGCTAGCAGGATGATACGCAGTGGAATTGCACCAGTTACGTTTGTCTGAAGTCACTCCTGCTCTCAGATCAAAACAAACTAGTAATTCTTGACACTCCTCCCAGTGTAACACAGCATCACACAATATAGCGAGGGCTGCACAGCAGTTTTGGGGTAGTAAAGGGATCAAGTATGCAGACTTGTGCAGGGCTCTTCAAAACTGCAGAGTATCCAGACATAAAGCTGAAAGGAGCTGCCTGCTCCTTTGGGTGCGGGGGAGCGGGAGAATCCCCCGACTAATTTTACTTCTTTAAAACCAACAGTGACAACATCTACACCGCTCTCCCGATGCCTTGTTCTAGTGTGTTTAAATTTTCCTTATGGTTATAAAGCATTTTTTAGTATCTAATCTAAATATTCTTTAAAGGAGACTGCTTCTTTCTGTCTTTTCTTCAGACTTCCAATAACCTTCTCTATGTAAATTTTCTAGATACATGCATAATTTTAAATATATATCCATTAAAAATATATAACATTATGTTCTAATACTTTCTTAATGAGTTCTGTGCCTGACTGTAATGCACCAGGAAAGAAGAGTGCAAGTCCTCCCAGTGCTCTGGGTAAGAGCAGGTAATTTGCTAATCTGACCAACGTGGAGCCAAAACAACTGACAATAATCATCTGTTGGTTTAGTTTCTTGAGCCAGTTCAATCTGGACTTAAGCAGGCTTGAAGCAGCATGAAAATGCCCATGCTGCTGAGATGAGAGGGGAAATTGTCCACTGCTAACTTCTGCTGGGCTCCTACCTGCAGTATCACTTAAATTGTTCTAAACCAGCCCAAAACATCCTGGTTCTGGTCGCTCATTCCTGCCTGTGCACATTTTTTCTGCGTTATGCTCACACAAAAGTTTCAGTGCCCCAGGGATGACCCACGCAGATCTTGCTGAGAACAGCCTACTGGAAATGGTTGGTTTTTCAGCAGGTCACGTCCCTGACTCAGTTACCATCCTGGTGCTGGCACAACACAGGCACTGACTCAGGGCTCGTGGGGTGGGAGCCTGAGGGCAGCAGCCGCTCGAGCCTGAGAAATTCACATGTAGCCATGGGGTCCATGCTAAAACCAATGAAAAATATTTTTGCTGCAAAAACTTTCCCTGTCTGACAGAAGTTCACAGCACCTCCATCATCTTCAGAGCAGTTCCTCAAACTTACAGTGTGTAAGGCCAGGAGGCCACTCAGATTAACCTCCCAGGTAGCACAGGGAGCAGAATTGATCACTCCGTTGTTTTTCTCTAAAAACAGCCCTGGTCTGGCGGCACGTGTCTGCCTTATGGCCTTCCCACGTGCTGAAAGGTACAGCAGCATGTTCTGGGAGGCAGGAAGGTGTGCCTGCACGTCCTTAAACACAGACAGACACAGGAGCATACACATTGACCTGCCTAGAGAAGCTAGAATAGAGAAGCTGATTGCATTGGTCGTACATTGGTGGTTTGAAGCTTTTGGGAGCTCCAAGAACTTACATGTGGGTGTTACTGTAGTATTCAGAGAAGTATTTATTGCTGCATGGCTGGACTATCTCGGTTTTTCTGTGGAAGGAGCCTGATTTTCATTTCAAATGAAATGAACTTACACTAGCATTCCTGAAAAACATTCTGATGGCATTCGACTAGCATTTAGGGTTGGAATAAAATTATGTATTCACAACGCCCTGAGGTTAGAAGAGACCAGTACATCTTCTGCTCAACCCTTATAAATTGCCCTTAAATTTTATCCAAAAGAGTCTCTGTGTGAGCTGAGTATCTTCAGTGGTTTCTTATAGTGGAACTTCCCAAAAGAGACTGAATCTTGATACAAAGACATACAGAGATGAAGAATCCACTTCTGCTCTTAGTTGATCGATAATTTTAACATGACCTCAGAGCCAGCTTAATTAATTAGAGATTGATATCCATGACTCTCTGCCTTTTTAGTATGCCAAGCAGAAAACATTAGGAACTAACACATTTACTACTTAGATCCCTAATTGTCTGCCATTCTTCAATGCAAAAAAAAAAAAAAAAGAGAGAGAATTGTTGAGTGGATATATAGAGTAAGCCTGTTTTAATGATCTCAACTACTTAGTACTAACCAGGACTTTTCTCCCTACAGCTATGTTCAGCACAAATGCAGCCAGACTGCTTGGACTCACAGGCCAGCCCTGGCTCCAGATCTCTTTTTTGCTTCCAGGAGGCTTTCAGGACAATAAAGGCTCTATGAATCCCAGAATTTTCTTGCTACTTGAAAGTTATTCTCCGTGATATGCTGAAGCTCCCTGAGTTTAAACAAATAGTTCTCTGAGCCAAGAAAGCCTCCAACTGATTTACGTCCCACGGCCCAATTCCCCCACGAACTGGCAAGGATTAAGTTCACAGCATGGCTCCTTCAGCCCCTAATTCAGTCTGTCACCTCTGCAATACCCCGATGCCTCTACTGCCCAGTCAGATACAGCTGAAACTGCCCAGAAGCTGGGGAAAAGGGACAACTGCCGTGCCACACGCAAGAAGACATGATCACATGGAATGTCCCCAGGACACCAGGCTAAGGAGAATCTGCCGTTTTTGCTTTCGACATAGCAGAGCCTGAACTTGTTAGGTCTCAAAAAACGACCTTAAAGGATCATCTTCCTCCTTCATCGCTGAGGTTCCCGACATAATCTTGTCACTGTTGGTCATTTTAAATCTATGACACTGCAGTAGACACAGCCACAGGTTAATGTCTAAAGAAGCCGCTGCAAACTTCTCTGGGTTTATTTAGAGCTTGCTGAGTTCCCCGTATAAATTAGAGCAGCCTCAGGGTCCCAAGACTTGCCAAGTCTGAATTCTCAGTCTTGTAAATGGGAGAAACTGTGGCATGAGGCAGAAGGCACCAAAGCTGTAATGATCTTCCTCCGGGGTGTCAATTACATTTGCTGTTTGCCTTACAGCACACCGAGGTGATTACAGTGTGAAGGCCGGGAAACATTTGTTTAATGTATCCTTGAACTCTATTACATTTTCCACTCATCTTGCTAGAGCCTTATCTTCAATTACACTCCTTTCCATATGCCCCAAGCCGTTCTCTGTTACAAGACCAACCTGACCCTGTTGTATCCAAAATGTCAGTGAATTAAATCAAATTTTTATACTTTTCAACTTGAACACTTATCTCATGATGCACATAACAAACAGATAATGAGATCTGCATTTTATTAGACACACTGGCACTTACTGATGTTTAACTATTGGGCAGAACCATTTTGCTGCTCTAGTTACAATTACATTATGTCTCTCTGTGGCTGGATAGCTGTCAATCGATTCAACTTATTCTAAATGTGTAGTATAGTCTTTTCCTTAGCATTGCTTACACTCATACTTAGGGAATTGGATATATTCATGTTCTTTTTTCCTAAAAGGGAAAGGACATTTCTGTAGTTGCATTTTTCTACAGGGTAATCTTTTTGCCTCCTGTATTTTGCGACAATTTTGCCAAGCTTTGTCTCAGAGGCAAATGTTAAAAATCATCTTCTTAGCTTTAAATATACCCTTAAATCCTGCTCATTTTCATTGGACTAAAGTGCATATTTGAAATTAAACTCAGTCTGGAATGAGGATGTATTCTGAAATAAGTCCATGTAAAAAGTGACTCACTGGACAGGTTCCAACGGCTAATACACAGACCACCTCCTTGTAGCACTTGCCCTGGTTTTGGCTGGGATAGAGTTCATTTTACTCTTTGTAGCTGTATGGTGCTGTGTTTTGGATTTAGAATGAGACCAATTTCGATAGCACACCGATGTTTTAGTCCTTGCAGAGCAGTGCTGCAGAGAGCCAAGGACGCTTCTGCTTCTCATGCTGCCCTGCCAGAAAGGAGGTGGGGTGCAGAAGGAGCTAGGAGGGGGCAGAACCCAGGGCAGGTGAGCCAGACTGGCCAAAGGGATGTGAAGTCACACACTCATAAACAACCCAGCTGGCAAATATCAGAGGGTTACCTTCACTTACTGGTTTTGTGTGCATATTCCCATTCTGCTTCAGTGCACAGGAAGAAAGAGAGCAATACAGGGAAGCAAATCTAGCTCGCTTTACACTATGCGGACAAGATTAGAAGCATATGTCATCATCTGCTGCTTCTCAATTTACGGAGGGTAATTTCTCCTAATAGGCTAACTTGATTGCCTGCTGAACGTACCTCAGAGACTGTTTGGTCTTGCTTTTTGTACAGCAAAAGCTCACCCACGTCTCTCATGAGTCTGAAAGGGTAAGTGATAGAAAAGCTACCATAGGGATATGAGTAGTAGTCTTAAGGATAAAGAAGATTGATTCAGATACGGACGTCTTTTTGAGGTTTCCTAAGTAGTACAGAGGATTTAGATACCTGAGATGTATACATTTTAGTTTTATTACCTTATTAAATTTTAAAATAATAATCCTTCCTGAAATCAGTGGAAGACGTACAGCCAGATCCATCTGTTGCTTAAGGAAATCTACTTCTTCACCTATTTTGCTGATGCTCGCAGAGAACAGCTGCCGTAAATTTGCAGAATAAATACTCGACATCTTGATGGCTAACTGTTCACACAACCCAAACGTTTGCACTAACCCTCACCTGTCCAGCTGGATATTTATCAGTCATTGTGTGCAAGAAGCATCTTAATGAACTCCTTGTAGCTCTCCACAACCCGTGATGATCTTGTGTATTACTTGTCATTAACTTGATGCTGTGATGCAGTGTTTCATGGACCGTGCCTCTCACTGTGCTGGAGGGATTATCTAGGGCAAGGATTTATGCTTCCTTTGAATCACAGCTGTCATAAAAATGGAAAAGCTGCTAGAAGGCCTCATAGAAATGGAGAACATTAACTGTGGTGGAGACCATTTGTCTTTGTGTCTAACTTCCCCACCGTGTACCAAGCCCTAGACCTCACTTACAGACTGCCACTGAGGTGTGGCCGTGCTGCAGAGGGGACAGTGGCAGAAGGACAGAGTGAGGCCGGCTGGAGGTCAGCCCAGACGGGAAGGATGGGGTGCACACGTGTGTGGGCAGCTCTGCGAGGCTGAGACAGTGCTGGGAGTCGAGGCTGAGGCATGTCACATGAGTGTTGGATCAAAATGTTGTGTTTGTTTTTTTTTTTTACCATTTTTCTAGCAAATTAGTGCTTGTGATTACAAAATGTCACTTGTAATTTACGGCCAAGTCAGTTGCTAGTGGTGATGTACAAAAGCTGACCATGTTAACTACTCTAGTGCTCAGTAAGGAGTAGAGTAAAGGGGAGGCATTAATGTACAGTGAAGTGAAGACGGAGAAGTGTGCGGAGGAGGAAGGACACTGGCTCTGAAGATGTATTGGGTCAGATGAGGAGTTCTTTAAAAAACAGAGCAAGAGTTGTTTCCAAAATGAGGCTTGTCTTTTTACAGTAATTCGTGAGCCATCTTTTTGCAGGGGGATAATACCTTCTTTAATGATGACATCCTATGAAGTGTGTTCATACGAGACCCTGAAAGAACTTAATGGCATAGAACTGGAAGATTTGGACTAAATCTACTCTGAAATTCTGTAAGAAAGTCATGTTTTCAGTTCCTTTAGTAGTGGAGTTCAGACCCACTGTGCTAGAGCAGAAACCCGCTGGAGCTGAAGTTGAGCTGCTGCAGCTCACACATGGCTGGTTCAGCACGTCTGAGGTACAGGATACCAACCCTGACTCTCAGACCAGCAGACATACACCAAAAAAATTAGCTATTTTCTAGTGAGACACATTGCTAGACAATTAAGACAGGTCTGGCAACATCTTGCTGTCAAAGCAATGAATACTAGCTGTCAAAAATAATGACGCTGATAATAAAAATCCATGCAAAGAACAGAGACACATTTATACAAGTGCTCTCATCCTGTGGGTTCAGAGAATGTTATAGCTGTAACAAGAAGGCACTGCTTGACCAGGTGCCTGCTGAAGCAGAATGAACCAAAATAAAATATTTTTTAACATGATGCTGCCAAATTCTATGAGAGAAAGGATGTGCTCTAAAAACTGCCCTCTCCGCTCACATAGCTGGAAAAGTTTGCTGTCTTTTGCCTGTGATCAAGAGGAGAGCTTTTTGTCAGCCTACAGGAGATATCTGCAAACACTTTTATTGCCCAGGCTTGTGAGCAGGCTTGCTTTAGCTGCAGAAGGATGACGTGGTCATAACTTACCACTTGATTTTTTTCTAACTTCTGAATAATTCCTCTCATTTTTATGAGCCTCTCACATGCTTAAATAGCAACATGGATATGAAATATATTAACATTCCACAGCTTTCCCGTATTCTGTAATGAGCTTTACACAGGTGGAAGGCCTGCCACGATCCACGCCTTGAGGACACTGAGAATTACCAGCAGTTCTGCTGATCGGTGTGACCTGGGCAGGCAGGAGCAGGGAAATGGATAGGTGTGGGGAATAATCAGGGGGAGGAAAGTACTCCACAGCTGGAAGGAAGCACCATGTGAATAAGCAATACCCAAGCTGAGTGAGAAAGCTGCACAACCATGCCGATGCCTTCACTGGTAGGTAGGTGGGAGGGATGCGGATGCAGCTGCTCAAAGACCTCCAGGGGAGAAGGCAGCAGCCAATGGCAAATAAAGAAATTAGGCTAATGGGGTGGGAGAAGAGAAAAGAATCTCCCACTGAAGATGTCCCTTGATGACTGACATTGGTGGTTTCATTTCCCTACACACTGAGAATTTGTGATAGTAACAGAACCAGTCTCAAATGCTAAAGACAATGGTGGTTTGGAGATAAGGTATCAAATCAGGGAAGATTTGGGCATGGGAATATGCTGCCAAGAAGCCAAAGGAAGCAGAATGGGGAAGGATGAAGGTATTAGAGAAAAATAGTTGAAAAAGTGCTGGCCTTGAAAACTATCTGAGTGATTTCCATCCTTATCATGGTAAATGGATCTTAAGACGTTTTGTCTCTGGAGTTGTGAAAGACCATTTCCAGGCTGTGGATGGCTCTACCTAAATAAATGTTCAGAAAGCTCCGACCTGCAAGGAAGCAGAAAGGTAACCTGGAAAACAACGCATAGCAGGAAAACCCATGTTCAGCCTAACGCTATCACAGCCTTTCCTACGGCTTCACACCTATGCAAATCATCTGCCAAAATGCATAATGCTCAGGATAAACAAATCTCTTCCACAACTTGGCATAAGGAAAAAAGGCCTGAACTGAAATGATAATTGAGTTTTAGAGACCCATCCATTCCCTGTCATCGTGCCATCTGTCTCCCTGGCAGAGCCCTGAGAGTTTGCATTGGCAGCTTTGATTGCCAGAGCCTGTGCATTAAGTTGGAGTTACCTAGGCTTCACACACCGTTTCTTATTATTTTTCAATAGACTTGCCATTCTAGAAGATTGACAGACCCACAGGATACTCTGTGCTCCTAGAAGCATAATATACTCTGACTTTTTTTTTTTTTTTTTTTAAATCAGAAATACCTTTCTGTTGTGACCTGCAACCTGAAGAGACTAACTCTATCACTGACAGGAGGGAGGCATGCTTCTCAGGGACTGACCACAGACGCAGAAGGTTACAGATGTAGGTATATGTATGTGTTAAGTATTTGCTATCAACAGAGAAACAAATGAACGCTGTGGATGCCTTATGAGGGCAGCACCCCCTGAGGCAGGCCCGGAGTTATTGCACTGCTGTCATAACTGCTCACTGCAAAGTACCTTTGACTAAAAGCCAATCTGACACCTAGCAACTCTGCTGATTCCCCTGAAATTACACAGATGATTAATGTTGTCCCTGAAGGTACAAAGGAAGGGATAAAATTATTTATATTTCATTTATTTACCCATAGTGCAACCTTAACTGTGGCAGTGAATGATGCTGTTGCCTGTAAGACTGTATAAAGTTCTGCTCCATCTGCTCCTTTGACTATGAACACAGGTTTTTGTTTGTTTGTTTGTTTGTTTGTTTTTTCTAAGCAAAAGCTAAGGGTTAATTCCAGCAGGAGTTAATTCACATTAGGCAGAAGATAGGTAAATACTCCTGACAGAGCACTTACTGAGAATACACAGCATTTCCAGGTACTGAGTCCATCCTCCCTTTAGGCTATCTGTGTAATAGATCGTGGACAAACTCAAGACACTTACAGAGAGACTACATAAGGGATTACTTTGCTCTAGGCAAAACGAATACACAAAGAGGCTGCTCTGATAAACAGCTTTTATTCTCATTCTGCTATGTTCTTACTGCATAAATTAAACTTTAGATATGTCACTGAACTCTTAGAAATGGTGGTAATTCCTAAAGGAAGGCTTGCGTGCCCTAAACTGAATTGGATCTGCCATGAGAGGCTGAATGAGGAATAGTTTTTCAGCCATACAGAGAAGAAGACATCAGGAGCTCCGTTTATTGCTTTAATTTCTGCACCACACTTCTCAAAGTTCCTCCTAAGCATCTGGAGCAAGAGAAAACAGCTGGGCAAAAGGGTCAGTCCCTGGGACGCTGGGGACATGCTGCACTCAGGTCCCCCTTGTTCCTGCCCTGATGTACTCCTACAGCCCTGCTGAGTGTCCCACACAGCAGGGCCAGCCTCTGCTTCGCAGCCAGGAATTGCTCCACTTCGCAGTACACAGTTACACCACAGTGGGAGAGAAAGACTGACTTCACCTTTCAGATGCTGTGGCACTTGGCTGTTGGAAACCCTTGGGTAAGTCTGTGCTCCCCTAAATATGCAATTTCTTAAAGAGGGCTACCCACAATAGGCAGCCCCTTGGCAATTCAAATACTTACACAGGATATGGCACATCAGGATTCAAGCTCGTAGCTGCCGCTGGGATGCTCTGAACTTTAATTTCCTATGGCCCAAGTACATGCTGTAACCCACGGACCAGTGCAGATGGAGGGAATCTCTCAGCCCTCCTCCCAGCTAGAGCTGCTACTCTAGACCTGAGAGAGTCTTTATGAAATAAATTGGACAAAAAGATGAAAGTTTCATAAAAAAGTAGTGCATGTCTATAAAAAGCTCTGGTTCAGCATTCATCCTCTCCACTCCTGAAGCTACCTTCTTAACACCACAGGACTCTGAAATCCAAACTAATCCAGAAGCAGGGCATCCTGAGAGTCTATCACAACGCATATTGCCCATCATATTGCCCTGAAGATCTCGGTGTTGGAAAGAATGGAGCGAGAATCAGAAGTGTGGATGGGCTGTGAGGGTGTGAGAACAGCCTCACAGTTTGGGTATTTTCCGTGTGTTTGTATCTGAAAGTTTTGCCTTTACAGGAAAGGAGTGGGTGGTGTGCAAGCGTGTTCAGAAAGCATGTCTGGATGTAAAATGAGCAAGCCGGAATTGAGGAACATTAAATGAAATTTAATTGGTGACTACCTGAGTTTTAGAAATTGCATTGACGGGATGCACACTTGCTGAGCAGCCTGGCTGGCAAATGAGCGGAGCTCTCAGATGCACAGTGAGTACGGTCTTCCCCTAGTGCTTGCCTAACCCAGGAGCTCACCCTACATTGTAGACTGAAGTTCTCTTGTTTATCAGGTGTGCCCAGCAAAAACACCTCCTGGGCCATTTCCTTCCACTTTTCTGTCAGTTTTAAGTGCAGAAGTTACAAGGACTCCCTCCCAGCCTTCAGCTATCAGCCACATTCGGATTTTTTGAATTGGAAGGTATCTCCAGTAAGTGGTATTTAGCTACAAGCAGCACTTAATGGTCTCTACTGGAGGGACCCTGCCAGAATTAGGAAAGTGGTGTCACTGTTAATTCCTCCGGCATCATCCACGAAGATGTGAGATAATCCTGACTTTGCAGTCGAGATCCTTTTCCCAGAGTTTTATAGACGATATAATTCCACAAACACTACCAAACTGCTACAGCTCCCAAACCTGCACTCTCTTTATAAATACCAACCATTCTGAGGACATCAGCGGTCTTACTAGTATGTGTAAAGCAAACAGCATTTTGTCTGTGAAAATTACAACATTCAGTCACTTCCAGCACCTGGTGCATTCAGCCACCTTGCTTAAAGATTACAGAATTGTGGAACGACCTAGGGTGGGAAGGGCCCCTGGAGATCACCCAGAAGGGCCCACTTCAAAGTGAGGTCAGGTCCTCCCAGCGTTGTCTAGCTGAATTTTGAATATAACCAAGGATGGGGATTTCACAGATGCTCTGGGCCCTTTTTCAATGCTTGTCCACTCTCCAGGCAGACATTTCTTTCCTAATTTCTACCTGGAGTATCTGATGTTGCAGCTTGCATTCCATGCATCTTGTCCCACCTCTACTCACCTCCAAGAAGAGTTTGCCTCCACCTTTTCTACACCCTCACATGAGGTAGCTGGAGACAGCACTAAGATTCTTCCCTTAATCTTCTCTTTTTAGGGCTGAAAAACTCAGTTGTCCCTCTCCTTATATATCATATGCCATTCCACTTGCCAAATTGATGACCTGCTGAACTTGATCCAGCATGTCAGCATTGGGTTGGAAACCCAAACTGGACATGATATTCCAAGAAGTGTCGCATACAGGGAACAATTACACCCCTTGACCTACAGGCTATACTCTTCTCCATAGCATCCTTGCCCAGGATGCTGGCCAGGATGCAGACTGCAACTTCTTGCCCAGGAGACTACCCAGGTCCTCTTCTGCAAATGCATGCTACTCAGTTAGTCCCCAGCCTCTGCAGTTGTATAGGGTTCTTCCATCCCAGATGAAGAACTTTGCATTTCCATATATATTCTATACATACATATTTATATGTGTGTATTTGTCTACATTTCTATTTTCAGTTGGTACTCAACTGACCCATTCACCTCTAGAATCTGCTAATACGTATTTTTAAAAGTCCAGTAAGTAAAATAATGAAAATATAAACAATTTTTTCATTAGAATATAATCTAGTTTTACTTCTTCAGATTTAATGCATTTTATTTCCATTTCCCCTTAAATGTAATTTTTGTGTACTTGTTCCTGAAGCAAAGAATAACAATATATTTTCAGGAGCACATATCATATAATTTGTGGTTAATTCTATTAATTCTGGGCTTCACAAGATTCTCTGGGAAGGGCTCACACAACAAAAACCTCTCGGTGCTAGCAGTTGCTAAGTGTTTTGATCAGTTGAATGATAGTCAAGGACGTTTGGCACCTTGCAAACATGGAATTTTATATCAAGAGGCTTTTATGAAAGAATGCAAATGTCATTTGTCCTTTGAATTGTAAGTACAAAAACTAGCCATTCCAAAATTGTCAGTATCCATGTGTACAAAAGACAAAATAACAATCTCTCCCTCAAAAAGATGGCAGTATACTTCCAAAATTATGCCACAGTCTGTGAGGCTCTCTTCTAGCAACTAAACCAGACCAGGTCCTGCTCCCTGGCTCTGAGGACAAATGTGACAGCACCGTGTGAGGCTGTGTGGGCAGATCCCCCTCCCACCAAAGCAAGGTGACTGCCTTCAGATTGCTTACTGGGCTTGGGTCTCTCTGAACACTGTTTACCCTGCTTAGGGGCTGTCCGAGAGGCCCTAAATACCACGAGCACAGCACGCATCGGGTACTCCCCAAAGCATCTCCTTCGTTTGGCTTTTCTCCCCCAGCTCTGAAAGTGCAGCTCACCAGCAAGTGTCATTATCCCCTTTTCTTAGGGCCGATGCGCTCTTCTCTCCCTGCAGCCGATGCAGGCTGTGGGTGCCGCGTTGGCGCCTGCCTCCTGTCCCAGCCGTGTGCCTGCACCAGGGACAGCAGCTCCCACCCGAAAGCCCTCCAGACCCCTCCGTGGGGCATTCCGGAGCAGCAGGGTGCCAGCGTGGGCACAACCCTGCCTCAGAGCTGCCTGGGCTGGAGCTGGCAGCCCTGCATGGAGCTAATGCACGGAAACCTGCTCGGTGGGTTTCAGTTCTGAGGCCCAGAATCCCGCTTCTCATCACAGGCAGGTGAAATGCTCAACCAGCAGTTAATAACAATAGCGAAGCGAGAGATTACTGCTAAGAAAAGGCTCGCCGATTGCTAACAAGTTAGGAAATGCCAGAGCAGAAGTTCTCAAAGAAATAATCCCCTGCCACATCCCCCCGACACAGACCACCAGGACTGCCAGCTTCTTTGCTAGATACAGACTATACGGGAGCCGTAACATTCCCGTGACATTCACCAGCACATTTTCAGAAGGACCCAGGCACAATTTCACACGCACGCTAACTTTCCGCCTTCGCTACACCTTACGCCCCGCCGGGGGGAACCCACCCCGGAGCATCTCCGGCGGGGACAAAGCCGAGCTCGGCAGCCCGCAGCCC
>VXAV01002701.1:133460-149292 GCA_013399715.1 Alectura lathami | reverse complement strand
CGGGGGGCGGCCGGGGGCTCTGCGCGCCCGCGGTAAGGACCGAGCACCGAGGAGTCCCGGTGCCCCAGCGCGGCGGCATGGAGCGCCGGCTCAACATCAGCTGCCTCGCCGGCGCGACGCCGGATGCCGGTAACCGGAGCGGGTCGTCCGGTGGGCTGGAGGGCGGCAGGGCGCAGCTGTCCGTCTTCAGCGTGCTCGTCCTCACCCTCCTCGCCATGCTGGTGGTGGCCACTTTCCTCTGGAACGGCTTGGTCCTGGCCACCATCCTCCGCGTGCGCACGTTCCACCGGGTGCCCCACAACTTGGTGGCCTCCATGGCCATCTCCGACGTGATGGTGGCGGCCCTCGTCATGCCCCTGAGTTTGGTGCACGAGTTGTCGGGGCGGCGGTGGCGGCTGGGTCGCTCACTGTGTCAGGTGTGGATCTCCTTCGACGTCTTGTGCTGCACCGCCAGCATCTGGAACGTCACTGCCATCGCCCTTGACCGCTACTGGTCCATCACCCGGCACCTGGAGTACACGCTGCGCACCCGGCGCCGCATCTCCAACATCATGATCGCCCTCACCTGGGTGCTCTCTGCCTTCATCTCTTTGGCCCCGCTGCTCTTTGGCTGGGGAGAGACTTACTCAGAGGACAGTGAGGAGTGCCAGGTCAGCCGGGAGCCTTCCTACACCATCTTCTCCACCTTTGGGGCCTTCTACCTGCCCCTGTGTGTGGTGCTCTTTGTCTACTGGAAGATCTACAAGGCAGCCAAGTTTCGCATCGGATCTCGGAAGAGCAACTCCATCACCCCCATCACACCAGAAGCCCTGGAGGTAGGTCACCTAGCATGTGTTTTGCTTTAGGGAACTCCTGGGAGCAGCCAAGCTGAGTTCCTCCCAGGGTGTGAATGAATGGGATCCCATCCCTGGTGGGAAGATCACTTGGTTAGCAGCTGGGGTTTGGGGAGGTGTTGGGTTTACCCACACAAAACATCCTTGCAAATCCTGCCTGGGTTGTGTCAGTTCATCCCAAGCACAGCGATTGTGTGCTGTAAAGGTGTCTTGGTGAGGAAGAAGGAAATGTATTTTAATTGTCACACTTTCCCTATTAAGAACTAAAACTCAGTATGTTCAGAGAAACAAAGACTTGTGTGCATGCCATGTGGGCGTATGCCTGTTGTGCTGATCTGATTGTAAATGGGGAAATAATCTTCTTGGGATGTGCAAGCAATCCTACACGCACATACGTCCCTCCTGGCCTTAGTGTCTATCCCATGTCACCCACAAGAGGGTCACAGCCCCAGCCTCCCTCCAGCCAGAGCGTGACGTAGATGGCTCACGCTTCCCTGTGGCTTGGCTGCGTACCTGCTGTGCAGGATCAGCCAGCCGAGGCGCATATGGTGCGACTTGTGTTTGTCTTTGGCAGGTAAAGGAAGCTGCCCAGCAGCCACAGATGGTCTTCACTGTCCGGCACGCCACAGTTACGTTCCAGACAGACGGAGACACGTGGAGAGAACAGAAGGAGAGGAGAGCTGCCCTCATGGTGGGCATCCTCATCGGGGTCTTCGTGCTCTGCTGGATCCCATTCTTCATCACGGAGCTCATCAGCCCGCTCTGCTCCTGCGACATCCCGCCCATTTGGAAGAGTATTTTTCTATGGCTAGGCTATTCAAATTCCTTTTTCAATCCCCTCATCTACACTGCTTTCAACAAAAACTACAACAATGCCTTCAGGAACCTATTCTTTAGACAGCACTGAGCAAGACAAGCTTTCTCTGCCCCAGCAGGCTGTTCTCAACTCTCAGTGTGACCCAGCAAACTCTTGTAGCTGAGAGCTACAGATACTGTGGTGATGCTCCGGACGCATCCCCATGAGTATGTCCCAGTAATGGTCTCTGTTCCTACACAGGCTGTCCCAGCTTCTAAGGCAGTTGCTATTTTTCTTGAAGCAGCATGCAAGGGCTTCTCTGGTTAGCAGCAAAGCCTTCTGCCTCCAGTGCCCCTCTGCTTCCCTCCTGCCTTCACAGGGATGCTCTTGGTGGCAGTAATGGTGCAGGGACGTCTCCTGGCAAAGAGTCCTGTTTGAACCTCTGGTGTGGCCCGCTGCTGGTCTCCAGGAGCATTAATCAGCTTTGTCCCATGTGCATAGCTGGGACCCCTTAATGTCAGGGGGATTTGTGACTGTGGATGAAACATGATGTTTATGGCTTGGTTGAACAGATTGTCTTGCCTTTCACTGGTAGAGACTGTAAAGTGTTATTGGAGGGACAATCTCATTAAGGCTTAAAAGCAGACTCCCAAGTACAAAGCCCTTTCTCACATGTGTCATCAACAACAGATTGTGCTATTTGCTATTAAATTCCATATAGCAAGTTTAAAAAAAAAAATGTTATTATGAAAGCTTAATGCATGGTATACACTGGAACATGAAAGAATGCATGGGAAATCCACCTGTCTCATTCTCTGACTGCTAAGCATCAGCCTCAGACTTCTACTTCCCGAAATACTACACATTCCTGGGCTGTGGATGTGCCTGTGTTTGCCATTCTAAACACAGATGTACTTTGACTGGCTGTGGGGCAGGTTTCCTGTACTTGCAGGGGATGCACGGATTGTATTCCAGATTTCCTGCCAATGAGGAGCTGTGTTTTGCTGTTCAGGAGTGTGATTCAGGTCCTCTTGAAGTCAAAGCAAAGACCCCACTTAATTTCCATGGGCACTGGACTGCAGACAAGGGGCAGTCAATGACGGGCCATGTTTCATTCTGGAAGCAGAACCAACCCATAGATGTGCTCCACTGTGAGGACCAGACTCAAATAATCCCTCCTTCTCTTCCTCCCCATAGAGCTTCTGTCCTGCCTGGTGGTTGTTCCTCTGTGGCCTCCCTGCCCTTCCATGTTGCCAACATAGTTGTTGGCATTGCGCTCCTAGAATTAGAATTATGCACTTTGTACTGTGCCACTGGAAGACTGACAGGCCTCCAGATAAAGAAAAGCATTAGTCTGAACCATCACTTCTTCAGAGGCAGCCACTGAAATCAGATTGGAACTGAAACGGTGGAGAAAAAGACAAGATGGGAATCAGAATGACACAATTTCATGTCAGATCTCTCAAGAAGAAGAGATAAAAGGGAAAAGTGTCTATAAATCATGGGAAGGCTCCCTGATGATGGATAGGATTAATTCCTATCCTCAGTGGATCATGAAACATCAAAAGTTAAAATTGTCACTGGTCCTTTAAACAGGTCAAAAATCCAGGAAGGACTGGTAAAAAAACCCTTTTTCTTTTCTTATCTTGAAGACAGGCACAAATGGAAGAAGAGCTCAAGGTGTTAGCCAACCTTGCAGCTCTTCCAGGACCAGTTAGACAAACATCCATCAGGAGTGACACAGATGCAGCTGATCCTGCCTCCAGGCAAGAGAGGAGATAAGGTGGCCCTTGAGATCTTTTTCAACACTATTTTATAAAAATCTGTTCTAAATGTTAGGTCAAATTCTGCCCTCACTGAAAGCAGTGGGCAAATTCTCAGTGAATTCAAGTGAATCGGAATTTTATCCAATATGTCTTGCCTTGTAAAAGCATAGTTTTAATGTTAATTAACTCAAGAAGATGGGTGCGATGGGAGCAATCTTCTAATTGCCTGAAAACAGTCTCTGCTCTGCACTAACCATGGACCAACCTCCCCACAGCTGGTAAAGGCAATTTAATTTCTTCACTACATGAAGTATTAGCCAGTGACATCTCCAACATATTGTGATAAACCCTTGAGCTACTTTTTTTCAGTGAGGATATAAAGGTTGCATTGCTTTCTTTCGACAGCTCATCACCAATGCAGAGTTGTACTTTTGGTGAACTGCTTTTCTTGTGTGAGGGGTTGTTCAACCAAAAAATGAGTTCGAAAATGCTTCCTTGTCCAGCCAGACCTGCAGCTCAGCTTGGTAGTGGAAGCTACATGGTCATTTTCAGCCAAGCCTGGAAGCAGAAGATGGACTATTTATTTCATCTGAACAACATTGCTCCAAATACAATCCATACTCTTTGAAAAACTGTCACGTTTTTTAAGGTCTGAAACAGATGAAATAACTCCTGAGCTAAATATAATTGGGTAAAAATTTCCCTAAACTTATTATGTTAAATGATGAGACATCTGTATCATTGGTATCTTCCTGCTAATGTTGCTTTTTCAGTTAAGCCACTATGGCAGCAATTTCAGCAGAGAAGCGTGGACTGTTCGAGAAGCTGGATGTTATCCCACTGTTTTAACCCATAACACCACATTTACACAACCCCATTTCAGGCCGGGCTGTGTCCATTCCTGTTTTTATTTGCTATTGGATGAATACTGCAGGTTCTTTGTCATTCCTGCAGTTCTCTGCCATGTGGGATCCTTGCACAGGCCATGGAATAAACTGCAAGTTCAGCTTAATATCCTGTATAAGTAGACAAAACTTAAAGTGAAACCAATGGGAAAGATGCCTACTCTTGCTGAAGCTCCCTTCCATTATGTGCTGTGTTCATTCATGCTGTGCCTTAACCAGTGACAGGGACAACAGACAGAATTATAAAATGACACTAAATATTTCTGATTTGTCTATAGCCGTGGCTAGTCCAATATCCTGGCAGACTGCATCCACGTCTATTTGACAGCCCACATCCCATACAATCCTCACTGATCTTCTGCAAATAACAGCTTCCAGCTGGTCCTAAGTTTTGTTCCTTTGATTCTGCACATAATTAGCATCTCCATTATAGGCCAGTTCCTACAGCTCTTGCTTGAGGCTTAAGACCATTGGCTTTCCTTCTGAAGACCATTCCTGCAATGTAATGTGATCACACAGGAAAAATATCAGTATTTCAGAGACTGTGTTGAAGATTCACATCAAAATGTGTGGCTATGATCAGAGTATATGAAGGAGCATAAAGAAGTCTTGACTTCTGATCGTGGCTCTGAGGCTTTTCACAAAGCTCTTGCTATGCAGACACATGCTGAGTGGGCTCCCAGAGACCCAGATCATGTCTGAAGACATACACAACCCCAGCGTCAAAGGAGGTGTCTCGTGCCTTCTTGTTCCCATTTATAACACAAAGTCAGCGATGTGAAGAGCTCTACCTCACCGAGGCTTTGTGAGGATTAATAGGTAAATGTTTGTCGTACCAGGATGGCGGAACACTCTGGTTTGAATGCTGAGCCACATTATAAATTGGGCTCCAATTTAATCTCTTAGCAGAACTTTATTACCCATTATTATTGTCTGTCCTATGCAATTTAATAGCTATATAATGCTTCCAGAAAAGATTTAACTAACCTTCCACACTTCCAATTAATTTATTTTCCTCTCGATGCCCTGACAGCTCGATGAACATCTGTATGGGAGCCGATCGCCGCAGCAGCCGCGCGTGCTGCGTGCTGCCTGCTGAACGTGCATCTGGTCAAGGTTCAGGGAGCAGCAGCTCTCGAGGCAGCCTGCTACCCCTTTTCTGTATATTTTAGTGAGAGGAAAATGTCACGAAAGAATGCCCTTGGATTAGGTGGCAGGTCAGCTGAGCGCCTTCCTCCCGTGCTGCTGACATTTCTCCTCGATGCTGGCAGGGCACACTGGTGATGCCAGGACATGCACCAATCCTGCACAGCCAGCTGACTTCACCTTCTATTAATTCACCCATATTTATCCTAAAAATTACTGCTGAGAGCTGTGGCCTTTAAAACTGGCACTGACAGCTGAAAGTGGTGGCTTCATGGAAGTAAAGTTGCAGGCAATTAAGGAAATTTCATCTGGCAAAGGTAATTAATGACTATTCGTTCCAGCAATCACTGCGGTGAGGTGCAACTGACAAAGTGTCAAAGTGATTGTTGTAAAGTAGTGATTTAGGCTGCTTTGTTCCTTAGGGGCAGGTCTCCATCTCCCACTTGTATGCATTACTGTACCCACAAACTGGGACAACAGCAGACACAAGGGAAACGTAACGTGGGTGCCATTAATGCTCCATGTGGAGCAGCGGGGTGAAACACGTCTGGCAAAATCTGCATCCCCACTGTGATATGCTAACCACCACCAACCTACCAGAATGTCCCCTGA
The DNA here is from genome assembly GCA_013399715.1 of Alectura lathami. Taxonomy (NCBI): domain Eukaryota; kingdom Metazoa; phylum Chordata; class Aves; order Galliformes; family Megapodiidae; genus Alectura; species Alectura lathami. Next base: position 143,234 of record VXAV01002701.1, on the reverse strand, counting down.
CTTTAGAAGAGGTGGCCAAAGAGCTCTTTAAATCACCATTATTTTCAGTAACACCTGAGTGTAGAACACTGGATGAGAGCTGAAGTTGTGCCAATATTTTCAAAGGGCAAATGGAGACAGCCAAGTATTTATAAGGCTAATACTGTTACTGATTTACAGTTTGAAATTGATCCTTGGCAAAAATGTGGAATAGCTGATAAAGGACTCAAAGAATAAAAAATTACAGGAAATAAATATAATCAAAATAAATCATGTTGATGTCTTTATTTGATTGTAGCACATGGTTCATTGCAAATGCTGATATAAAATATTCATTCCTCAGTAATGAACCTGACTTGACAGCACTCAACACTTTCATGAAAAAGTGAAGAAGAAATTAATGTGTGGTTCAGACTGCCCAACTTTGCTAATCACTCATGGACTGGAAAAGGTGTAAATAAAGCAAATGATGTCACTTGTACAGAAAAATGAGGGCTGGGGACATTTTAGTGCAGTATGGAAGGAGCTGAACACGTGGGGCAATTCAGTGCGGTGAGGACATGTAGCTGTATTTATTGCCTGTGCATGGGCAGTGTCCAGGAATGGGTTTTAAGCTGGAGGACAGGCTGTGATTTCAATTCATTGCATTTTGCTGCTTCTCCTCCTGCACACTCGCTGCTGGGCTGCCAGCCTCAGCCTTGCAGCCTCAGTGTGATTTCCCATGCTAGGCAAGTCAAATACTTCCCCTATCCATCCTAAAAGCAAGACAGATGGGTCCTTTCTCCAGATCCCCTGGGCCCTGCTGTTGTTCCTCAGCCTAACCAGCATCTCCATCGTGGGAGCAGCACTTCTGCAACACCCATGTGGGGCTGGGTGCAACTCCAAGGGGTTTGCTCTGGAAAGGCAGGGAAAAAATTCCCCAACCTACTATAACCCTGACTGCAGGATAAAAATTCCCCAGCCCTTCTGTGGGGGATGAAAGGTTTGCTGCAGAACTTGGGCATGCACCACGCTGTTGGCTGAGGGAGGTGGAAATCCCAGTATCACATAAAGTCACCTGCAGCTGGCCAGATTCCCGAGTTTGTGCAAACATTGCTCTGAAACACTGCAGCTTTCATAATTTCAGCGCTGCAGCCTAAGGTCAGTGCTTCTTCCTTGGGTCCCAAATTGTGGTTGTGGAGGAGAGCAACCTTTAAAAACTGGTATCTCTACTTGCCTGGAACCCCCTCTTATCTGGGATCATGGCAGCTGCCTGCCCTTCCCAGATCTTCTGGGTCCAGCCCCAAAGCACCTGGCTCCTCTGAGACACCAGCACCGGGTGCTGCAGCTGCCAGTCCCCCAGGAAAGAAGGGCTGCAGCCCTGTTGAGGTCAGCATGCAGAGAAAGAAGCAAAAAAACATCAGGGGGATGACGACTGACAGTGAAGAAATGGTTGCTGTGGACATCCGCAAGCCCTTCACACACAGGCATCTATCCAGCCTGGCATGACTGGACCAAACAGGGCTATTTCCACCCCAAAAGAGCCTGTGTCACATAGAGCTTGATGAAAATCAATGCAGTTTACCTTGTGACCCCCTTGCAGATGATAAGAGCCTTCTATCTTGCCCCACAGATTACCCGTGCTCCTGCGAGGAAAAAAGCAGAGCCCTGTACCAGGCTGACGGTCACGTCACTCCACACTTTAGATGCAGACCTGCTTTCAGGGGTGGGGAGAACAATTTTGATGCAATGCCAGACTTGCATCTTCCAGAGAACACCGGAGCATATGGAGCCTCTCGCACAGTGTTGGGGAGGTGCAGGGCTGTGATGTTTCTCTCTCCTCAGCTGCTCGCCTGCTGCCAGAGTTTGCAGGTGCATTAAGGCAGGGTGCCCCGCCGCGTGGCTTGTGCTTGGGGTGAATATTAAACAGACAGGAGGAGAGCAGCAGATGTAACGTGGATGGCAGCGCTGGCACAGGGGGTGACGTGATATCTGGAATGGGAATGGAAAAAGGAAACTGCAAGCTTGCGTTGTAAAATCATTAAGCTTTTTGGAGGGTTTGTAAGGGGAGTCAAGTCAATGCCAGGGCAGCACACAGCCACGCTGCTCTGCTTCCCACAATTTGGCAGCACAGACCTCAGTCTTAAGGTGACTTTAGAGCACATCACCCTGGCTAAAGCCTCTGGGCTACCTCATACAGTGTTAATAGTTGTCAAACAAAATGAAATTTGGGGCTGTTTATTATTGAAATGAACATTACAGCACAGAGATAATGTTATAAACAGCATAAACCCTTTACATTCCTTCAGAGACCCCAGCAGTGGTGTTTGAATGCAGAATACCGCAAATAAGTCTTGAACAAAATGTGTTTGGCAGCAGATCCACTCCTCAGACTGCCTCCCACACCCTGTGGCTGTCACTTGTGCTTCCACCTGTCTCCGAGGCAGCAGTGACCCACCTGTAGTGAGCCCACTTGTTCCAGGAGTGAGACGTCTCAGCTCCACCCTATCCAGCACTGCTGTAGCATGTGTTCCTTTCAGGACAGGCTCATAGAGAGGCTCATACCCCCTTGTCCAAGTTTATTGGGCTTACATGCTGAGGTTTTTCAGCCAGCTCCTGCTGCTCCAGAAGGGCCCCACCGCTGGGCGGAGCTGAGCCATAAGAAACACTGGGCGTGCTCTGGAAGAGCAGATTTAAGAACGAGACTGCACCCAGGAGAGGCCCACGGTGGAGCAGGCTGTCGCCCTGCAGCCCACGGGCAACCAGCAGAGCAGATCTCCACGTGCAGCCCCTGGAGGAGCCCGCGGTGCAGCAGGGGCCCGGGGGAGCTGCCGCCCGCGGGGCCCCGTGCTGGGGCAGCTCCTGAAGGGTGGGCTCCGTGGTTCGGAGCCGTGCTGGAGCAGCTGCTGAAGGATAGGCCCCGTGGTATGGAGCCGTGCTGGAGCAGCTCCTCTGGGCCCAGCCTAGTTCAGTGAGGTCAGGGGCTGAGCATGCTTGGTTCTGGTGGAGGTGGCAGCGCAGGGCAGGGAGAGACTGATTAGTTTTAATTTCCTCCCATCCACTGCTGTGCAGAGGGAAAAAAGGAGCAATATCCTCTTTATTGTTTCCAGATGAGGTCCTTGGAGACAGCAAGATGCTTAGGTTTGTTTATCTGAGGGGTAATGAAGCACCCCAGTGACCTGGATAAACCAAGCCTCAGCGTAGAGGATGGAAGCAAAGTGCACTCTGCCCCTTGGCAAGTATGCACCAGCTATATGGGATGCCCAGCAGCTGTGCAAAATGAGCACTGGGTATGAGGTGTTTAGCACTTGGCTGCTTGGCTTCATGTATTTTCCTCTCGTCACCTCTACAGCTCTTACAGCAGCCCTCTGAACCAGATCAAACCCTGTTGTCCTCCATCTTCCCCTCTGAATGTTGAGATGTTTCAGAGCGGTGTTGCCCTGTGCACTTCCAGGCTCCTTCACCTGGCTGTACGCCCACTCTGATTGCTATTCCAGGCCGAGGAAGAGCACCCAGCACAGCCCCTACCTAACACGTGTAGCACGCGTCCCATGCTACAGAGCAGCTCTGTGTTCACCCAAGCCTCACTACCCTGAATCCGACCAAAACACTACAGAAATATCCCCTAGCACTTAGCGGGCAAGAAAACCAGAACTGCTCAGCTTAACGGGCACTCTCATTTCTGATTTATTTGCTGAAGCCAGAATGCAGTATTTTATGCACTTCTAGCAATCATCCTCAGACTTTAAAGACGATGATGAGTGCAAGAGCCTCTTTTGTCCTTTACCCTCTGTTGCCAGCAGCACGGGTGACAGGTTAATGCATGCACCCATCAGTTTCCAAGTGTTCCCACCAAGCAAACAGCACTGCATGCCTAAATATATCCAGGAAAGTGTCATTTCTGGGCACAGTGATCAGTCCACAGATGCATAATATCACCACAGATGCGTAATTTTCTTACAAGGCATACACGTGCACAAACACACACACACTTCTTGTGTGTGTTGTTGTTTTTTGATTGACAACAAACATTTTTTGATGTTTGTTGTTGTTCAATGATTGATTGTTTTTGTTTTGTTTTTCTCTTGACTAGGAAGACTCTTTGTGCAAACATATGAAGGACAAAAATCTCTCTCAGCAAGAATTTAATTACTAAAGCCTCTCTCTGATCAAGGATAAAAGGAAAGGCAAACCAAAAGTAAGCTGATTTTTACTCAGGAAAATTCTGTTAGGTTGTTGCATTTTTCAATTGCATAAATTAATGTGATTTAAAGAGATAAAACATTTAATGAACTTTTTCTGGACGTCATTAGCAAAAGTTTTGGCAATCACTGTGATCACTCAGAGTGCCATTTTGTTTATCATTATGCACGAAGGGCTGATTCTATAGACAGACTGCTATAGACAACTCAGAAACAAGACCAGGGGGTGAAGACCACATCCATCACTGAGTGATATTTTCTGGACCATCTTGTTGCCTAACTTTCCATTCAAATGAAGTGAGATATTTTTAAAAATAGATGTTTTTCCACTGAGTATGAAAGAAGCCTATAAAGACTGGCTAACATTTGAACATTACATTTCAAGACTGTTCTAGGTAGATGAACTTCACCTGGGGTACAAATTAATTTTAAACCTGGAGAAGTATAGAAAATTAATTTACTATTTTTTCCTCTTTGATGACTGGACAAATCTAGGAGGCTGGCAGAGAATTTTTTCCCCCTTCCCTCTTTTGGTTTTCTTCTCATTAAAAAAGGAGAGATGCGGAGGGTCAGTTTTGGCATGTGAGCCTCTGGGCTGTAAATTTTTGCCACTGTACCATGCTTGCTGCTCGTGTATCAAACTTATTTTCCTTTCTCTGAGGCCTCTCAGACTTCAGGTAGCTCAGAGAACCTTGCCATGCTCACACTGGCCACCTCTCCAAATCACTGCAGCTGGTAACATCTGTTACTACAATTGCGTTGTGGAAGCAGTGGGATGGCAGCCACTACGCCAGCTCGTGGTACCCAGGATTGTCATTTACCGCTACAGGCACCCATCATTTTACCCTTTTTGCTTCCATGCATGGTTTTAGTCTAGGAAAATATTTTGACTTCTGTGCTTTGAGTCTTAGGATCTCTAATCACAGCTTGGACAGGTCTTAGTGGAATATTCAATGAAGTTTCAAAAATTCAGATGGTTACTACTGCAGCAGTGTTGCTGAGCTGAAATTAGGATGTCATGACCTTCCACCTCTTTTGGTAGTTTATTTTTTATTGTAACATCAATCATTTTGTGAAGTTAAGGTATGAGCCTTAGTAGACCATAATTTCTGGCATTATGCCCAGGCCCCTTAAAATATGGATGGCCTCAATCCACTGAGGCCTGAGCTGTTTTTAAGGAGTGATTATATATCTGCACATATACAATGATATATATACATCATATATATCATAACTTGGCCAGGAGAACCAGTAAGGCAGGAGCCAAGGTGGCAGCCGAACTCCAGCCCCTCTTTGCCACCGTAGCCTTCACAATTCAGGGTGACCCAGGATGAGACCTCCATCAATCCTCTTTCAACAGGACACCCCACTGAAGGTCCCTACTTTCTGTCCGCAGACTCACTGCTTTTTGCAAACAGCCTCATAGTCCATATGCTGTCAAATATCACTGAATCATAGAATCACAGAATGTTTTGGTTTGGAAGGGACCTTAAATACTATCCAGTTCCAACCCCTGCCATGGGGTTGGATCCTCCCACTCCACCAGGTTGCTCAAAGCCCCATCCAGCCTGGCCTCCAGGGATGGGGCATCCACAGCTTCTCTGGGGCAGCCTGTGCCGGTGTCTCACAATGTGGGCATCTTGTTTGAGCAATTGGCTAAAAAACAAAATGTCTTTGGTGTTTCAGATTCTATTCTGAGCTTAAAAACCAATCGCAGCAAAAGCCAGTCATTTGCAAAGATGAATTCTTCATTCCGTGTTCTGTAACCTGTGGAATTCACTCTTATTTTCAACGGCCCATCACTTCAGAGCTAGAATTGGGTGGTTTTAGTGTAATCCTATTGAAAAGACCTGAGTGAAGGTTTTGTTTGTGATTGTGTTTGTTTTTTAAGTCTTCAGTGTTAGACTAATAGGACAGAAAATCTTGCAGGGACTAGCAAATCATTTTGACTACAGTATGACAGATAACTTTATTCACATTCTTACTCTCTGCTGCAATTAAATCTAATGTTCCAGTGTCTGATTACATGTGGGAACTAGGGATATATCTCATACTCTGACTTACAATATTTTAGGAATTAATAAAAACTATTTTTTTAATAGAGTAAAAATGTTTATTGTCTCCTTTTTGTTGTCTTCTGAGATCGTCTGGAGAATTCTTGTAGCTATACGTCTTACAAGTATTTAGAGTAAAAGAAGGTACAATAGCCTCTTTTTTTTTTTTTTTTTTTTTTCATTTTCTTCCTTTAGAAAATAAATAGCATGAGTTGTGTGGAAGTTGTTTGGTGGTGGGTGGGTGCGTTATGTGTATGTCAGACTCACCATGGGGAAGCCAATGAGGAGAGAGGAGTTTTGTCTACAACGTAAACATCTCTCAATCTTGTATTTGACTGGCATTTCTGAGAAAACCCAAGCTTCATGGCGTCTTTGCCAGCAGTTGCTTGGGTCTTGTGGCATCTCAGTGCTGGCTGACAGAGTGGAATTTTGACTCTGACAGACAGAAAGAGCATCCAGCACATCCTGGGCATGAGAAAGCATTCTGTGAGTCTGTTAGCAAGAGGATCTGGAAAATGCAAGCATCTCATAATTCAAGATGAGCTTTAGGTGATACAAACCGTGTCTTTGAAAACAGTTCAAGCATTAATTGATGTTTTTTCTTGTTTGGGTGGGTGGGAACACAGCAGGACTTTCTCATTTAGCCAAAGATCCAAGTAGACAAATGCCTCTCTGGAGTGAGTATGCAAAATCCATGTGGAATGGGAAATTTACTTGAACTACATAACTGGAAAATGGGAAAACAAATGCTTTTTAACAGGGGACACACTGGGTCTTTGGCTACTGGTCATTCCCGCTGTGCTCTGCCTGGTGCGGCCTCACTTCGAGCACTGGGTGCAAGTTTGGGTGCCACAATGTAAGAAGGACATAAAGCTGTTAGAGAGCATCCAAAGGAGGGCTGTGAAGATGAGGAAGGGTCTGGAGGGCAAGGGGTGTGAGGAACAGCTGAGGTCACCTGGTTTGTTGGGCCCAGAGCAGAGGAGGCTGAGGGGAGGCCTCATGGCGGCCTACAGCTCCCTGCCAGGGGAGCAGAGGGGCAGGCGCTGAGCTCTGCTCTCTGGGGACAGCGACAGGGCCCAAGGGCACGGCATGGAGCTGTGTCAGGGGAGGGTCAGGGGGTGTTAGGAAAAGGTTCTGCCCCAGGGGGTGGTGGGCATGGGACAGGCTCCCCAGGGCAGTGGGCACGGCCCAGAGCTGCCAGAGCTCAGGGAGCGTTTGGGCACTGCCCTCAGACACAGGGTTTGGGGTTGGGTGCTGCTGTGTGGGGCCAGGGGCTGGACTCGATGATGTTTGGGGGTCCCTTCCAACTCAGGATGTTCTGTGATTCTGTGGTTCTATGACTGCGTTTCCCTTGGCTGCTGCAGGGTGTCAGTATGCTTTGCTCCCTCTCTGCTACTGTCAGGGACTACTGGCAGTAGCAGCTCCATGTACAAGTGGCTTTGCTAAAAAGCAGCCGGGACAGTGGAGACCTGTCGCGGGGGATGAAAGCAGCCAGCAGACATTCTGAGACGCTAGTAAAAGGTTACGAAAAGCTCTGCTTAATTCCGAAGTTTCTTACATATATATCACCTAGCTATCCGATCACATACTTCACTGATTACATGTTAAAAGGACATTGGGTACATTTCGCGTACATGCTCCTAGCAACAACACTTGATTGGTCTTCTGCTCCAGGTCAGTCACGCCTCCGTCCATCTCAGTAAGCACCTTGGCATCTTGTGTTTATTCGAGACATTCCTTCTTGTCTCGTTGTCATGGCACTGATAATGTCCCTTATTGTTTCACAAATGAGAGGTGCCTTCCTTGTCTCGTTGTCACGGACACACTGAAAAAGTTCCTTTATCTGGTCAGGTCAGCAAAGTTGTTTGTAGGCTGGATTGCTCAAACGTTGCTCTACAATAAATCTTCTACTACAGAGACCCCCCAGCCCTCCTGGGACACTCTTACCACCATTTCATCAAGGAGACCCCAGGCACGGGATGAAGAGGGAGGATGAAGACCTTGTGCCAAATGGGCAGACGATCTCTCTGGCAAGCAAAATCGTTCTGGGGAGCCATCCCCAAGAAAGGGACTCTCAGCACTCTTGCCCTTATTCCTCCTTCAAAACTGGGGCCTGAGGCACCTTTCAGGCCGTAGGCCCCAACTCTCAACACTGCCATCTTTTGGTCACCATGGGACGCTGTTAAAATCACACTGCCATGGCCTCGTGATCTCACAAGGCACCTCACTGCGTTCTGTTCCAAGCCCTGTAAATAGGTGGACCCTGCAGCTGGAATCGCAGTCGCTCAGTGACTAGGAACGTAGACTCCAAGAGCACTTGGAAGAAGGAGGATCAAGAGAGGAGTGTGTTCATCCACCCTCATGTGAGAAACAGTCAAGGATGGATTGACCTCCAAACAAGAAGCAGCTGCTAATGGAGAGGAGGAGTAACATTGAGCAGATGGAGGTGGACCTGCCTGAGTGTGATGGAGAGTCCATGGATGTGGATCCACAGCCGGATTAAGAACTTATGGAAGTGGATCGATCAGGGCACACCTGTCATCAGCCCTTCACTCTCAGGCAGCCTACAAAGAGGCTGTGTCCCAGCCATCAAAAGGGCACTGGGGTCTGTCCACATCCCCTCAAGTGGCCACCTCGTTTCCGGCAGTGAACATCCCACAAGTTACGGTTAGCTGGGAAAGACCAGCTCCAGGACCATCCTGGAGTCTTGCATGTAACATCCATTTCCTGGCAATTTTTCCATTGACATCAAGGCTCATATGAGCCCTTCTTTCCCCACCGTCATCCCTCCCAAAGATCTGTCATCCCTTCTGCACTGAATCCTGAGGAACAGAGGAAGACAGAGACTGGCATCTAAGCTTCTGCTCTGGGGCAGCAGGGGGACTTGAGTTCCCTCAAGGAGGCATTGAAGTTACAGAGGCAGCTGTTCCTTTGGAGAAGCAGAAGACTTTGGTTCTGACAGGAAAAAGTGCTTAGTTCAACATGAAAGTCCATTCTAGTTTCTTCTTTAGGACTTTTTTTTTTTCAAAATTGAACAGTAAGCCATTTTTAAAACAATGCAAAGTAATAATAATAAAAAGCAATAGAACAACTTATTTGTTTGAAAAGCAGGAAGTTATCACGGAGATAAGTGTTGTCCATTGACCACACTTCGCATTTTTTAATTGTTGTGAGGTTATTCCCTATCAATTCTGCATGACAAAATAGAAAGTGCCCGGCTGACACAACGATCACCTCATTGTCCACATTTCTGGAGCAGCCACAGACACCAGGACAATCCCAGACACCATCCTTTTGTTTTAAGTACTGCAGTTAGATGCCTAAAAGAGGCAACAAGGCAGCGTGGATCTTGCCTTTAATCTGTGTATATTCACATTCTTATTTACTCTTTTACTACCGGTTGCACTGTCCTTCCTGCAACAGGGATCTGATGCCAGCTGGGGCTTCTTGGTGCAGGTACCAAGTGGATTTAGGGAAGGTGCAAGCTGAGATGAGAGTTGGATGGTGGAAACCTGCTGTGCTCAGAGGTTTATTTTCCAGTTTTATCTTTTTTTTTTTTT
>VXAV01002701.1:31508-133395 GCA_013399715.1 Alectura lathami | reverse complement strand
TTTTTTTTTTTTTTTTTTTCCCTCCTCTTTTCAATCACACAGCACTTGCCATGCTGGACCATTTATACTTTCTCAGCCTACAGAGCATGCTGGTTCTAAACTCTCAGACACAGAGCAGTGGGGAAGGGGTGCATCAAGACTGCATCCCCCTGAGGAACAGCTTCCTTGTGAAAATGGTGAATTCCTATTGCCCAGAGCTTGCCATTCCAACTGCGTGTATTTCTGAAACATGCAGTGTTATTAAGCAGAAATGCCTCTCTGCAGAGCAGAAAATTTTCTGTTTTGATTAAAAAATAAATAAAAATAAAAAACAAAAAAGCAATCAACCAAATAGACAAAAAAAAAAAAAAAAATTACTCTGAGCACAGCTGGTTGCCACTTTCCTGCTCCACAGGCTGTCCTGGAGTCATCACTCTGCATTTCGTTTTATATATTCTTTTTAAACCCACTTATCTGAAATGCCTTCAAAAGTGTAAAAGAGATGTGAGCAGAAATAGAAAGGGAAGCTGTGAAGGGATTTTTCTGGAGGTGGGATTTGATGAGAACATTTGGGCGTTAGTCTCTGTCCATCCAAGAAGAGCAGGGGACAGTGGGCCCATCCCAAGACATTTTATGGGATGGAAGACCCCACAGGCAGATGGCATAGCAGTGGTCACTCACCCACCCACAGACAAGTGGCCGTGCTGTATGATCACAGGAAATGATAGAAAACAAGTGAGAGCCTTGGTCAGGTGCTGTGCTGGTCTTTGTTGGAATCAGCTCCTGGCTGCAAACCCCAAAAGGCTCTGACATGAAAAGACAAAAACAAAATGTAGTCAGAGCTGTCTGAACGGTCCACTGGTTTCTGAGGCTAAATGAGCAGAAAGAAAAATGTAAGCCGCGATAGCAGGAGCACTAGAAAATTGCTATAAGCCTAGTTATTAGATTTTCAAAAAAGCAACAAAGGATGAAGCAGCAAATACAGAATTTGGATAGATTTGAATAATATGCTTTTATTTTCAAAGCATCCTAAAAAGGAAACGCCTAGGTGAATTTCTTGAATTTCTTCAAAATCTCTAAACTTCTGCAGATGCTCTCTCATGGAGAGTCTGACAATAGGGATCCTCCTCAATAGGGACCAAAACGAAGTAGTGTCACATATGGAAAAGCCAAGGTTTGCCAGGATAGCAGACTGTGGAAAGAGCTAACCAAGCACTTTACCCTTACTGGAGAGCAAATGTCTATTTTTATCTAAGAGTTGGATCAAGATAGGCAGAAGGGCTGAGGATGAGGAAGGAAAGACAAAACTGAAACCTATAGAAGTTATAATAAAAGGGAATCTTATGAAATAGTTACGTAGAGATCTAGGATTGTTTCTGCAGCTTCAGCTGGAGTTTGGATTTTGAGTTCCCTCAAATACCACTGGCTTTGATGATCACTCTCCCTCATGTTTAAAAAATTACAGCCTTGAAGATTGAATCTGAGTGATGCTCACATTAACATTAATGCAGCCTTGGACTCCTAGCCTGCTAATCAAAATAAACCTGCAATAAACTCCTTGCTTGATCCTGATGGCTGATGATAAGCGATGAGAGTACTGCAGTGAGATACCGCAGGGTGAAGAAGAGCCCACAGGCTTCTCAATGGCAGGAGGAGAAGCCTGCTTTGCACTGATGTCTGGATTTGGGCAGTGCCTAGGCTGTCGCAGAGACCTGGGGTATTGAAGCCCTGCAGATCCCAGGGTCGTACCTGCCCCCAGGAAGGTAGCTTCAGGGCCCAGAGCACAGCCTCGGTGACCCACTTTTCATCATTCTATTGTGAATGCTACGGAGGTGATCCGTACCTAAAGCTCAAATGTCAGAATTTAGACTGCTGCTACTGTTTAGCTCTAGTTAAGAAAATTATCTTAAAAAAAAAAAAAGAAAGAAAAAGAAAACAAATAAAAAATCTGGTACTGCTCATTGCTGAGCAGGAGCCAAGGAAATTTGTTTACAGCTCTCTCTCCACTTAGACCAATTAATCACTACGCCTTGGCTGCTCTTCCCACAAATCACCCGAAAGGACGCCTGTCGGGCTGTGTTAAGCCGAAGCTCTGTGACAGTCAGCTGCTGTCTGGGTTATGGATGAAAACTGGCATGTTAGCTCAATAGTTGACTTAGAAAAATAGAAACCATCCACTGATGGAACAGGGACTACTCATTTTCGCCTTTAATTACTTCCTGATACTTGGACAGAATCCATGAATGTATCTGAGTGCTCCAGTGCTGTGCTGTGCTCGGGCCATCCCTTCTGCCTCTCCTGCATCAATGGTGATGCCCCAGCTGTCCTAGTCAGAGATTCACCAGTTTGGACCAGTAAGGGATCAGGTTGCCTCAAGCTCACCCTTATGCGCTATAGATAATTAGGGTTGTGAAGAAATAAATGCCCTCAGAATGGAGTAAAGATAAAACTAATGAGAGAGACAATGTTTGGAACAATTTCCAGACATTATTCTTTGGTGGCCAGGCGAGGGGACTTGTCATGGGTATCCACCCATGGGTATCCTCCACTGCTGGCCCTCACCTTGTTGGTGGACTGCCTGGCCACTGGGAGCGTGCCTGGGGACCTGTCTGGTGGCCTCACCTTACCTGCACTGAGAGTCTAGAAGGCTGGGTTAGACTGGCAGAAGTTATTGCCCCAGTCAGAGAAGAGATAAAGATGGTACGTACCTCTCTTTCATTGCATATTAGATAGATTGCACATGCTGTAAAAGAACCAGAAGTCAGGCTTAAATTTTAGGTGAGAGCAAGAGAGTATGTCGATCTGAAATAATTTGTTTTGTTTAAAGGAGAAATGAAGTCAAGATGAATGTGTGCTATGTTCCCAAAGTTTCCCCAAAGAAGTATGAACTTTACAGATGTATAGGCCTGTCTGGAAATATTCAGCTCATCATCACCTAGAAACTGGTCCACGTAGAGACCTCTAATTACCTTTAAAAATAATACAGCGCCTAGAAGATAATTTTGTGGCATTTTCAGTTGCATTTTCCCCATGCTGTAGATATAAAATGATCAAAGTGGCTTTCAGCTGGCACCTAAGAAGTACCAATGTAAATAGAGACATCAAGTATTGAAAAGTGTCTTATTTTTACATTATCCCTACAAAATAATCATTTATTTCAGTTAAGCAATGTGTTACTGATTTAATTTTCTAAATAGTGTTTCCACTCCTCACCTGTTCCAGAGTGAACTAACTGGAAGAAGCAAGAAAGGAGCTTTCCCTTTAGGAGATCGACCAGCTCAAGAGCCCTACCTGCACTGTCCCTCTGAGTACTGCAACAGGTGAGGAGTTCTTTTCCTCCAATTAATGCATTTGCTTGTTGGAATCCATTCTGATTTCAAAACCCATTTCAGAAGACTAACTGTAGACTAAATGATTTTCTGGAGGAAATTTTAGTTGACTTTTCCTTGAAGTAATAGTTATTAATGAAAAGCATTTCTTCTTTCTCAAATACCATTATCAAAAATTAACAGCAGTAAGCAACAATTGAAAGTGTAGAATGTTGCTAATTGGACTGAAATTATATCACCAAGTAATTTAGTGAATTACTCGAGCAAGTCACCTGAGACAGACTGCCAGTCTGGATCACCCAAGGATGGGTACTTGGGTTGATACCTCAGCACACAACCAGGCTCAGTAGCACTTTGCAACAATTTTGGGTTTAAGAAGCATTTCAAAATCTTGCTTTTTTCTTTCTTTTTTTCTTATCTGACCTTTCTGACTACCACTGAAGTGCTTTAGGTAAATGGAGAGGCCCTGTGAAGAAGCCAGCATCCTTGCAGCTATGTAAATGCATCAGTTAGAGCTGGCTGTCTCCAGAGGAATAGGTCTGCAGAGGATGGAGAGGAACAAGGGGCAGATGCAGGACAGGGGACATCGATTGCTAACTTACCCTCCTGTGGAACTTAGGAGTGTTTGCTGTCAGTACAAAGTGCAGTGTGCTGAAGGAGTTCATGCACCTCTGCTTGTCCATGTAGGTGCAGCACAGGACACACGTCCCATGACCTTCATACTGACTTTAGGACTGGCACAGTCACTGAGAGAGGAACAGGACAAACGTCAGATCATGCCAGATCCAGGTCCATGTCAGATCTCCTCCATACTCCTTCTCTCTGCATCCTCTGACCCAATTTGCCCACCTTGCCCATATTCTTGGACCTATCTGCTCGAGTTATAGCCAGTGAGTGGGATATGGCAGAATACAGCATGTGTCTGTTATTCCCACTGCACACCAGCAATTCCAGGGCCATAATATTTACTGTGATTTTATCAGATTTATGTGAAAAAAATAAAATATAAAATAAAATGGGTAAACAGGTCAGTTTTAACTTGAGTATGCCCACGCAGTCCAAACCAGAGCAGAGTGCTTGCCAGTGCTAGGGTCTCCATTCCAAACCCCAGGACTGGCAGAGGCAGAAAGGGCCCTTCAGAGAAACCTGCTGCCTTTTGAGATGTTTGATGTTTCTCTGCCTTTACAAAACAGACTTTTTTTCACATCAGCAATCAAATTTGTCATTTGAGGAGGGAGAGGAACAATTCCCACTTCCCATTCTCCTCAACACTCATCTGTTTCTAAATGAGTTTATTATGCCTCCTTTCACAATGAGAAATGTGCAGAGTACGAGCATCACAAAGCAATTCGCAGCGCACTGGCTGAGCTCAGCTCCCAGCTCAAGGCTCCAGCATCTTCCCACGCCTCCCTGCTAGCAGAGAAACAGCTTTTGCGCTGGCTTTCTTTACACGAGGCTGCACAGCACACACTGTGTCTCAAGAACAAGCTGAATCTGGCAGGATTCATCTCCTGTGTGTCTAGAGGATGTGATGGGCAGCCTTCCTCTGTGTGCTGGTTCTCCATGGGGAGCACTGGAATGAGCAGCTCTGGCTTCACAGCAGGAGGGCAGGAGGGTGCCCAGTTTGGCAGGGGACAGCCTCACAAAGGTTGTGGTCTTCCATGCTTGTTGCCTGGCTCCAACAGCTGGGAAATCTGCACGCTTTGGCAAGTTCTGACTTTCCATCCTGGCTTGCTCGTGTATCTTCAGTTCTTCGTACACAAACTTTGGTCTGGTGGAACATATGGATGTTCACTTGGGTGACACTACCAGTTTCCTAAAGTGCTTTTTTTGATATTCAAGCTCTAATGTGTAGAGTAGAAAGGGCCAATATTGCTTACATCCTTCTTACCTACTTGGTGCATGAGAAGGAGCCATGGCATTACAGGGAGGACTGCCTGAGACCATCTCCCCCAAGCAAGTTTTGTGCTGACAATACAAAATAGCTCACAGCACCTGTGGCAACCCCTTGAACAAGTCCCGTCAGTCCTCACAAAATATTTTGGAGAAGTTGAATGCGCAACACCAAGTGAGATCACTACACGTTTCACTCAGCTTGTCCTCAAACCGCGCTCCTTGCTTAAGGGCTGTAATTTCTTGTCCAGCACTGCTCATAGTAGCAGCTGTCTTTCGTCAGAAAAGGATTGAAATCCTCTGTAGTAAGGAGTGTGTGGGTTTTCACATGCTGTAGCCACTTTATTCACAGTCTGCAGGCAATTTAAAATAAGCTCATGAAGATACTGAGGCAGCCTCTTCCTATTGTGAACGGCTTTTATGAAAAAAAACTTTGGATCAGATTTGCTGGGGGGTGTTTCATAGTACTGAATATCCATAATTTTAACCAAGTACATTTTAAATAATACTTTTTAAGCCTGTCATATGAATGACAGAATAATCTTGCCAGTTTGGAAACTCATCTCTTCTAAATTGCTCTTTTAGCACATAGTTATTCCCTAAATCCTTTTCTAACAGGAGAGCTGCCTTGATAGCCATGGAAAGTACATAAGCCTCAGAACAAGATATACAATTGTGCCCATTACTGCTTCTGTACAGCGTTGTCCAACTGAAGCAGAAGCTCTTCATGGCAAATAGAAAGCACTCCCATGTTATTGATGTGTATAAATAATATAAAACAGCCATATGTATGCATGTCTGGTGCTGTGCAGATGGATGTTCATCTGAACCCTGGGATTCCAAATTGAACTGTTTTCAGAAAAGTGAAGGATTCATTAAAGACAGCAAAATTTAATTTTGGAAAGCAAGCCAAGTTTCAAGCTCATAGCCAATGAAGAAGTGGAGAATGCTTTCAGCTGTGAATGTTTGCATGTGTCCAGTTGCAAGAAGCAAGCCCAAGGGAGAGCAGCAGGTACACGTGATCTTTCAAGACCTAGGGACAGAATGCATGAATTAAAAAGGGGTGGAAAATGCTCATTGCAGCTGAAATCAATCAAGACAATAAGAGTCTCATATGTCAAACCCAGCAGACAGTGGTCTTTTATACTCAAGTCTCCACTTTTGGATATTACCCATGTACCTGTGACTCTCCAGGTGTCACTGTTGTCTATCAGAATTTCTATTTGCATTCCTCTCAGTTTATTCTGTCAGGGATATCTGTGCTGCTTTTGCATGTTGCGGCAATTGCTCAGTCCCCTCCAAAGCATTCAAATCCTACACATCAAAGCACCCAACAGGCAAATTGGTTACTTCCAACTCGCATTTATATTACCAGAATTCGTAGTGGGCTCAATATGCAGAAGAGGTAGAAGGTATTTTCAATGAATAAATTGAGAGGGATCTAGGTGCTTTATATTTATCTGAAATTCAATAGGCATGCTGTGTAATGCTTTCTCCATGAGCTCCCCAAATGTGCCGGGAACAATGCACAGACTGAAAGCCATCGTCTCAGGCTGCTGCAGGCTTTGTTCTGCTCTGAAGGCAGATTTCCCCCGTCCTCCAGATCATTTCTATTTGTAATGTTTAAGTCCTAATACAGAAAGCCAAAGATGAACCTATTACAGTCTCCACGGAGCCGTATGTCTGTGTCAGTGGATAAGAATCTTAAAAGTGATTTCATTTTGTTTGCTGCCATCTGTTTCTCCCCAGTACCAATTTCTGACTGAGCCAGTGTGGTGCAGCTCCTAGTGAACAAAGTGGTGTCTGTGTTGGGCTAGGAGAGCACCTCCCAGTTCCCAGTGGAAGTGCCTCTTGCACCATCTACTGAGGATCCTAGATCCGTGATTTTGCCCACTGGCCGCCTCATTTGTGGTGCTGGCCCCTGTCCCCTGCACACGCCCATGGGCACATGGAGGTGGTGGCACATCGGGTCTGTCTGCGTTTGATCTCAGAAGTGGTACGTCACACAGCTGATACAAAAGGAAGATTTTCCTGCCAAATTCCTCTTAAGCTGCCCAGATGGAAACCAGACATGCAGAGGTGATGTTTCAACCTCAACAGTAGCTTCTTCAGTTTATTGTCTCTGTTTCTCAGACTGAAGGAGTAATTTTAAGCTAATATATCCTTGGTAGTCATATTTACAGTAGCCTTTTTTACTTGCCGGTTTTTACACTGTGCCTGCAGTTAACTGAACAGCCTCCCTTATTTTTTTTTTTTTTTTCCATAATCACTAATTTCCCTGGCATTGCAGATGGAATTTATGACTTTTTCTAAGCTCTCAGTAATGTCATGAGCCAGCTGAGGATCACTTTTGTCCTCATGCATATTTAACCCTGCCTCACAGGGAGCTCCTGCTCTACCAACCCTTTGCTTTCTAAGGAAAGTCAGAGTAAGAGCATGGAAAGAAGCTCCTCTTGGCTGTGTTTCTGCCAAACTCTGTGAGACCCTGCGTTGCCTGAAAGGGAATGAGGAGGGGTTATAGGAAACCTAACCCTTGATTGCCATATGTCCTTTCTGACCCAAAGTTGGGTCCTTTCAACCCAAAGTCTTCTCCAGCTCCTCAGAACTGCTGTAAATGCCACATCTGTACCACCTACACCAACATCCCAACTGCATTGCCAAGCCTCTGTCTCACTCTGAGTTCTTTCTGGTGGTGAATTTTCACCTTTTGTGCTGCCTTTCACATCTGTCAGCCAATTGCAGGTCAGCCCTATTTTATGGGAAAATTTCTATAGCAGGCTGTGGGTCATTCTTTCGAGCTTGGATTCACAGTTCCAAAATGGGAGATTTGCAGATGGGCTCCAGCACATGCAGATGTTCAGCAGCGCTGTTCACAGAGAGATGCTGTTTGACTGCTCTGTGTTTGCAGGAAAGCTGACACCTCTTGACAGAGATCTGGTTTTATCTCCTTTGGCACAGTTCCTGGGCTTTAAATCCTTGTGCCACATCCAGGTCTGTGACCCCTTCCACTTTGTGAGCTGTGTTGGCTAGCTCACAGGTCTCTTTAAAAAAAGCTGGCTACCTCTGTTGTGTTACTCATCACCTCTTTTTGTTTTGGTGATACATAAATTAGGGGTCCTGCAAGGCATTCCAACTGCACAGCAAAAGGAGAGGTACAGCCACCCATCCCTGCTGTCACCATGGCTAAGCACAGGGTTATTCAGAGCACTGCTTTGCTGAGCATTGAAGCAAACCAGCAACCACAAAGAATGTCATTGCTTCCCATTCAGCCAGCAGTTGGCCTCAAACCCCAGTCTCAATGCCCGTGGGGTTGCAGGGAACATTAAAGCTTTCTTTGCTACCTGCATTGCTAATCGTCACCTGCTCATGCTTATTTCAATACCGTGCTCTGCAAATCTCCTCCCAGACTGCTGGCACTCCTGAGTAATTTCACATTTGCTTTTATGAGTACAAGCTCCTGCTTAATCGTCTGTAACGCCGCCTCACATTAAAGGCGCTGATTAAACCTCTCACTCCCAATAAGGTTTATTCCATCTTAGAAAAAGTCTCCCCAAGCAGGTGGGAATGGCTGCCACAGGCAGTGCATGGCAAGCCAGAGACCTTGATGTTCCTCCGGTGAGAAACCAGCCTTCAGCCATCCCTATAGCAACCTCCCTGGGCTTACTCCTGTGCAGCCTTCCTGCACTGAGCCTCTTCAGCTACTCTGTGACAGGGGAAAAATAGCAATTGCATGAACAGAAATGGGAAAGGGACAGATTTAGGGTGAAGTTGCATTATTTTGTTGTGTAACTTAAATAATAGCCGTAGCAACGCTAACTTCCCTTGGCAATTTTTTGATATTAGACAGTCCTGCAAGACAATATCTGATTAAAAAATAATAATACTTAAGTTAGTTCTGATTGCTTTCTTTCTGAGAAAAATCATAAATATGTGAGTAAATTTCCCAACCCAATCTGCAGTGATCTTCTCAGTGTACGCCTACTGCAAAAGTAGAAATGTTTGCCATGCTCTGCTGTCTTTGCACAGGTGACAGTCTGAGTTTGGTTTCATGTCCATCTACAATCCAGTTCTCAATAGTTGTCTATCTACAAGCAATACAGGTAATGTTTCAGCTGGATTGTAATGGTTGAAAGATTTAGGGGGGTTATAGAGTCATAGAATCACAGAACATCCCGAGTTGGAAGGGACCCACAAGGATCACCGAGTCCAACCCCTGGCCCCACACAGCACCACCCAACCGCAAACCCTGTGTCTGAGAGCAGTGTCCACAAACGCTCCTTGAGCTCCGGCAGCTCGGGGCCGTGCCCACTGCCCTGGGGAGCCTGCTCCAGCTGGAGGCACTAAGTGCCCTGGCCCAGGCTGAGATCATTACTGCAACACGAAGTGCAGAGTCTGGGAGTCGCAGAGTTGCTGGGTCATGCTGCCTTGCTTCAGATGGCTACTCCTTGCATCTCACTTCACCAGCAGAAAGCCCCAAAACCGAGGGTCAAAGACAAAAAGCTGTTTTTAAAGGATTTTCTTCCTCTCAGTTTTAGGTTGGAAAGCAACTCCACCGACACAGACTGCAGCAATGAGAGACGTGGGGTCTGGGCAGTCAACAGAGAAATGGCATTTCTGGAGGAAAGAGCTGCAGGATTTGACTGGCCTTTTAATGCAGTGCAACTCCAAACATACCCTGAAGCCATAAATATCTCTTGTGAAGCTCAGGGCTAGAGGGTGACAACAGATTGTGAACAATGGATGAAACTGGAGAGTGAATCGATTGGGGAAAACTGCCACAAAACTGTTTTTTAAAAATGAATGAGCAAAAATGCTTAGTTCAAAATGCCATGCTCAAAATGGAAAATTTCTATTTTCCAGTTTTAAATGGTATCAACTTTGTTACAGAAACCTGTAGAAGTTAGTAATAATGTGCTTTAGCTTTTGGTTAGCACTGAGGTGGTCAGGAAGGCTGACTGGATGATCTCTGTAGGTCCCTTCCAACTGATCTGTTCCATTCCATTCCATTCTATTCCATTCCATTCTATTCTATTCTATTCCAAATTCAAGAAGCTGTTATTTTCTATCTTTCCTATTCTATTATTTCCTATCTCCAGACATTTTTCAGTGTTTTTATTCCACTTTAAATGTTTTCTCCCTCACTGCAGCTAGAACACCAAATATGTGTACGACGCTGCTCACTGCCTGGTGTCTGGACTGCTGTCATGGCAGAGCTCAGCATGAGATCACTGGGTACCAACCTCATGACTCGCAGGTGTCAGCAGCAGCACAAGCATTCTGAACCAAGGACCATCATTTGGTTTGGCACATGGTTCATGATGGGCCATTTAGCGCAGTGTTCTGCTGTACACATGTACAGCAGATTATAAAACTTCAGCATGTATGTAACAAGTAATTTTTATCAGCTTTAATTGGAGCTATTTCCTCCTTTTTAATTTTAGTCTGCATTTAGGCCTGTAAAGCTTGCCTTTACATCTGTCAGGGTGATCTTTTTCCAGAAAGGAGAGAGAAGTCATTTGTACACTCCCACTGCTCCAAGCTCTGGGGCTTTAGAAGCTCTGAGTGTTATGGGACTTGCAGAGAAAGGGCAGATCTGGATGCTGGCTGTGGTCTTCTTAATCAAATAGCAAATACTGCATCTTTTTTAGGGACATGTTTACTGAGAGCCAAACATTTTGTGGCTCTGTCAGAAAGTACACAATGTGTTCAGTTGTGCAGGAAATTCATTCAGCTGAAATATATGCAGCTATTAGCAAAAAATTCATCAAGGTAGACTTTTTTAACCATTAAAATTCCTTCTGATATGCTTTAGTAAACTGAAAAACATATTGCAATGGTAAGTTATTTGCGTGTAATAGGATGTTATGTGTATGGAGATAATGCCACCACCACTAACACCTCAAATATCTGAACACTGCGAGACAGCATTGCTGCCATAAGTGATAAGCAAGTTGAGAAGAGACATAACATTTTCGATTCAAGAAGAGCTCCATTCTGCAGGAGAGGACATCCACTCCTTCTGTCTGGAATAGGAAGTTACTGACTTGCCAATGAACAGACCATCTAGCTGCAATGCATAACCATTTCCCATAGCTTTCATAAACATGCAAATCCTGTGTTGCTGTGTCACACCAAGGAAGGACAGACCTCCAGCATCAGGCTTAATGCAGCACAGCAAACGCTATGGGCAGTCAGCTCGTGAAAAAAATCTCAGGGCTGAAGGAGTTGCCTGGATTACAGCTCCATAGCCTGCAACAGGGAAAAAATAAGAATAAAAATAAAATAGAAAAAGACTCACTAGGTCTAAAAGTACTGTGAAAAAGTGGTAATTAAACACCAAAACTATGAGGTGAAAAAACAGCGTTGTTGTTTCCTTCTGTAGAAACCAGGAGATAAGCAATGACAACTTAGCCACAAAAGTTTATGTTTCTGTTACTAAGTGCTGCTCACCTTGAGCTAAAGAAGAAAAAAGTGAGTGGAAGATACTCAGTGACATAACAAAAGTGTCTAAGAAAGAGAGGGTCATGCCTCTATGCTGGAAGGAGCCAGGGAGAATCAACCTTGCTGTTGGCAGGGAGCTGGTGGAGAAAGCCTGGGTGGGAGGAAAGCTTGACACAGCCTTGCTCTGGCTGAGCAGGCTGAGATGGAGGGATGGAAGCAGGCAGGCAGCTGGTGGTGGTCACAGATTTGTGTTATTGCTGAAGAAAACAGTCCATCAAAATACAGTTTCCAATTTTGTGAAGTGAAATGCCTCTATTTCAATCTTTATTTGCGTTTTAGGAAAAAATAATAATAAAAAAAACACATAGTACTTTTGCATTTGAGCGGAAGGGCTCCTCCTGCACATTGGCACACCCTGGTTTCACCTCTTGCAATGCTGTAAGCCCCCTGCCAAGCACACGTAGCAGCCTCCAGCTTCGGACAGAGAGAGCCTGGCCGTGTGGGGCTGAGGGACAGGCTGGGTATTGTAGGTGGAAAAGCTGCACATTCCTTGGAAGTCGTTGGTACTCAATTGTCCTGCTAATCAACACCTGCTGTTCTACCAGCACATAAAATGCAAGTGGAAATGGCGTGAGAGTTCCACTTTGCAGAAAACTGCTCGTGCTATCCGCTGAAC
The DNA here is from genome assembly GCA_013399715.1 of Alectura lathami. Lineage (NCBI taxonomy): Eukaryota > Metazoa > Chordata > Aves > Galliformes > Megapodiidae > Alectura > Alectura lathami. The sequence goes on along the minus strand of VXAV01002701.1, from coordinate 121,077 downwards.
CATGGGTCTGTGCCATGCTAGCTTGTGCTGCATGGGCAAATATAACCCCAATAACCTAAGCAAGCTGTAAAAATACACCCAGTCCCCACAGTGCTTGCAGGAGGCAAACCCAACATGTACAAGTGCATCTCTCAGTGTCCTGCAAATCCCTGATCTTCCTGCCCTCTGTGTTTGAAGAGCAGATTGCATCCGTCACAGAGAGCTGCTCAGGGCCGTGAGTTTCCAGACAGCAGTAGCAGACGTGCTCTGACCAGAGGAGGGCTTTGCTCTTGAGGTGCAGCCCCGGCAGCTCCAGGGTCAGCTCTGCACGGATCTTCACGCAGAAGCCACCTTGTTTTTCTGGAGTTCACCCACAAGTTGTCCCAAATACACAGCATCACTCCTTCCTGCCCCATCAGTGGCTTGAGTTCAGAAATGCAGCTGTGGGCAGTGAAACTGCTTTGACAACAGCACTTCTACTGAAAGCTGCTTCTCAGAGTTGCAGACTTTTTCCTCATGTCAGGAGCCACAGGTCTGGAGAGTGAAGTTACAGCTGCTGCTTCTGAAATGGCAGACAGCATCGCATGCCACCGGACATCACGGGGATCTGAGTATGCCATTATGTTTGTCCAACTGCCAGCTCTGCACTAGGAAAAGGCCGTGAAAACCATTTTAGCTCTGAACTGGTAGAAAGGAGGAATCTCATCACAGGTTAAATCCTTTGGTGCCCTTCTGAATTTGACTACTTAATGATGCAGATGGTACCAGATCTATACCAATGACATAAGTCCTAAAGAAAAAAAAAAGCCCAATCGTCTGCGCATCATTCAGTTAATCCCATCCTGCGTGCTGCTCCAAGTACAGAACGGCAGAAGGTCTTTGCTCAAAAATCAACTCCTGTCCCTAAATTTGCGCATACATTGACTGGCTGCAATAAACAAGCAAATGTGATAGTACTCACCTGACTTCGGATGCAGGGGTAGGATTTGCATTGCAGTTTTTATCAGTTGTTCCGAACACTGGTTCAACCATTAACTGATGCTGTTGCCTGATAACTATTGCCCAGCAGCACCAGTGATCCTGTCTGGTGGGATGTCTTAATGCAGAGACCTCACTGCATAAAGAGAACAGCGGAGGCATCATGTTTGTGAATGTGCAGTGCCAGACAATACCCACACTTCTCTGCAAGAATGTATAACTAATGCACTTCTGCAAGTGATCTCATGAAGCAGAAACCATGAAGCCAAGAACAGATGGGAAACAACCTTTCACTGACTGCTGCATTTTGAAACTGGAAATATTCAGACTAAGAACTCAAATGAACAAAGAAACTGCAGAAGCAGAAATACTTCTGATAAGGCACTTCCAGTCTTTATGTGGGAACATTCAAGTCTTCCCAGAAATCCATTCACTTTTTGTGATTGTCTACTTTTTCTGTATTGTTTTGTTGTTGTTTTTTTTAAGTGTTTAACAGTGAGAATATAATTACAGAGGAGTTAATGTGATGGGCCCAGTGAATGTTCCTGTGTATCATTAAATATCTTCAAGGAAAAGCTGTATGTGTATAAATTTCAAGCTGGGGTTTTTATAGCTACAGCACACCACGCAGGCAGCCCAACGGGTGAGAGGAAGAGGAGTTTCTCACTAGGAAGCAGAGAACATTTTCTCTGTCCCACATCTTATTAGGCTCAATCTGAAAAGAAAAAGATGAAAGGAAATTCATCACAGGCAGGACAGGTGGTGTAAAGGTGGGTGGAAGGAATGACAAGCAAACAGAGAAGCGATTCTGGAGAAACGGTGAATAAGAAATAAGCATGTCAGGAGGACTGAGGGAAACAGTTGTGATTTAGATGAATTTGTGGAAAGCAGGTAGGCATGTTTTATTGCATAATTTTTCCATCAAGGGAAACAAATTTCAGTCAGATTAATTCCTCTCCCACTTTGTGGCTTTTTTGTTTGTAGAACAAGAAGCAGGATGAAAAGCATGAGATTCATGGCTTTGAATCTTCTCCTACAGACATGCAATCAGCGTGCCGAGCTACTGCAGCGGCTCACACAGCTGATGACCAGCCACAAATCCAAGGCTGGAGATAGGCTTTGCACCAGGCCCTCCCCAAGCACCACTTGAGCGACATGGGAGCACTCTGGAGGAGAGGCAAAGCGCATGGCCACAGGGCCGGAGCTGGGTAGAGGGATCATCCTGCTGGTGAGAATCAGACCTTAAAATGCAATTTTTAACAGCTTCAGCAAAAAGCTGTTGAGGGGTGCTGGTTCTGCCCGCTGTGCAATGAATCCCAAGGCACTTTTGCAGTGCCTGAGGTGAGAGAAACCCCCATGGAGTTGCCTGGAGCCCACTGGCTTCTGCAGCAATAGGAGTGAGCTACTGCTAAAGCCATGAGCAGCCGGGAAAGTGGGAGTGGAGATGCTGGAGAGCATCACAGCGGTGGAAAATCACCCAGAGATAAAAAGGCCATTTCAGTCCATCTTGTATGTACTACAGAGCACTGAGCTGCCCCGACTTTAAAAGGAGATTAGGGCTCATTTTCTGGCTTGTCACTGAATGATTTTAGACTAACAGGGGGAAAATAACAGTAAATGAATCAGAGAATGTGGGTTAAGTAATCAGGTAACACGTCTAATGGAGACAAAAATGACAGAGACTGAAAGGGCTGGTTTTTTTCATTTGCTCTTTATTGAAAATACAAAGATGAAAGACATGCAATACCTTTAGAACTAAGTGTGGCTGGAGTGCTAGAGCGATATGAATCACCCAGCGTTTACCTCCTTAAGAAAAGAGGCTTCTGCACAGAGCAGCATCCTTGCTTCCTCTTCCTGAGCCCTCTGAGCTCCTGACTGCACCTTGCAGACATCCTGTGGGCTGCACCCTCATGCACTCCCTGACACAGGGCTCCTGCCTGCTGCTGGTCCTTTTAAACTGCATAAGACCAAGGTGCTGGGGTTTGGGTCGGCACCTGTAGCACTTCAGAAGGATGAGGCAGAAGCCAGCATTACCCTTTTTGACATCTCTGCTCTCTAATTCTTCTTTTCACTTTGTTTGCTGAATGTTTGAAGCCCCTGGCAGCAGGTCCCTGGAGCAACTCTGTTCTGCTGCATCAGAGGGTTTTGCTCTTTCACAGATTGTGACCAAAACCTGAGAGAGAGAAGAACCTGACAGCTGGGAGGCTCAGCTCTAGCCTACATTGGGTCCAAATATTTGGCTAATGCTGTCCCTCTGGCATGAATTTCCCCCAACATCCAAGTCTTTCAGTCTGCAACATCAGATATATGTTAAAGAGGCCCCAGGGACGCAAGGTGTTACAGGATGAGCTGTATGCTGTTACTTCTTTTTTCAGTCAGAAGTAGGAATTGCAAAGACACTTCTGATTAAAAAAAATAAAGTGAACAAAATCCATACAATGGAGAAGCTGACTTGCTTAAACAAGAGGTTCAGGAGGGTTACATCCTCAGGGTGTAGATCCCAGGGGTATCCATCGCGGGTGCATGTGGGTGCAGTCGGTGGCTTTAGGGTTTCTCACTGAAATAAATAAGCAGTTCTCGCAGCCCTTTTTGGAGAAAGAAGCTGCCTCATCTGATTCACTTGCCTTTACTGATCTCCTTCCACCATGGGCACAGTTGGATGTGCTCCAAGTCCAAAACTAGCTTCAAAATCAAAATACATAGTAATGCATCTGTAGAGATCATGCTGTACAGCAGCTTATAAATTTGAATCATATCACCCTCAAATCTTCATGTCTCTTTGGGAGTGCTAGCTGCATTCCCAGCCTTTGGATCTATCATTTAGCCGCGATGCACGATGTGAATTGGAGTCTTCAAATATACACATGCGGCTCGTTCCTCTCTGTGGAATGGTGCCCTTTTTGCAGCCAGGCAGACATGCAGAGAGCTGACTTTTACTTAAAGATTTCATTTTATCAAGTGAGTTGGGCTAGCTGGGGAACGTGCAGTGGTAGCTGAGTCATTCTCCATCCCTATCCAGATTTTCCTCCTCGCTCCATCCCTCCTCACCAATTGCATCTTCCCAAGGTAGCATTCCAATTTGTCCACATCACACCACGTGCAGAGCTGCTTCCCAGCAAAGTCCTGCCCAGGCTGTGCTTCCTTAGGAGGCCTCAGAGAAGCCAATATTGTTTGCAAACTCCTCTCCATTTTCTTCTCAGTACAACTGCCGCACTGGAAGGGTCTTCCTTTGTATGTCAGGACCAGTTTTTTTGTTTTGTTTTGTTTTGTTTTCTTGGATCCCTGCTTTTCTCCTGGACCTCGTTCTTGCTCTATGTGGCCTTGCTGGAGACCAGATATGTCCAGAGCTCCCCTCCAACCTCAGCCAGTCTGTGGTTCCATGAATGTCTACATACAACTTCCTTTGCATGCTCCAGACTACGTGCTTTTTAGGTAATGGCGCAGTGCCTGGCTGCTATCACAGCTGAACTGTGCTAGTCATGAGCAGAGACAAGAAAGTGTCCATAAGGAAGGATGCTCTGGGAGCATCAACTGCGCAGAGCGACTGAAGGAACCTGCTGGAGGCAATGGCTAAATCCCAAATGGCTTCAGCAGAAGAATCAGGCCCCAAAGCAATAGGTCATTTCTGCATGACTCTGACAAAACATGTCCATGATGCAATACATCTTTTCCCCCCACTATTTTCACAGCTGCACTTTTTGTTCTGTCTCCCTTTTCATTCACTGTTCACGTAAAAGTTGATTTTTTTTAGGAATGTTTAAGAGCAATAAAAGGAGACTGTGGTTTTGATCATGTTGCTATGAGCACACCATGTACCAAAGAATGACTTTTTTTCTATATTTACTGTGGAGCATCACATCTTGTTTTGCCATTTATTTGGCATGGTAAGCAACAACAACAACAACAACAACAACAACAACAACAACAACAAAAGAAGGTGAAGATAACTTGTAAGATCTTAAATTCTGATGTTCAGGAACAGCTTGAAATGCTGCATTTGGAAATCTAAAAAGTTAATACGTTTTTTGTTGTGAGAAGCAAATCACAAATACCTGAGTGTGTTTGATAGCAGGGGAAAACATAGCTTTGATATGGGATGGTACTCACAGCAGGAGAGGTGAAATGCAACCTGTTACCTGAATACTTGGATTTGATTGCTTTCTGTTTTGCATTGATTTGGTGTGGTGTGAGTTCACAGATTTTAATATAGTTACTCTTGATTCGTACTAGTGTAAGAGAGTGGAGAAGCTAGCTCCATGTGTTACAAGTAAACAAGTTTCTTTTGGGGTTTATGGCAAAGCTTTTTCTTCAGTGCAATTACTAATGAGATAACTAATTCCAACTGAAAGGCAATTTATTCCAGTTTAAGCATGCAGGATCTCCAGCCAGGGCTTGAGAGCTGCAGCCCCTGTGCAGTGATGCTTCTAGCACTGGAAGAGCTGAAAACCTCTTCTGAGCTGCACAGGGGTCCTTTGTGGCACAGCTCCATCTCTTTTTCCTTGCGGGTTTTGCAGTAGCCATAAGACAATGCCTAACCCAGGCTTCTGAGCTCTGTTTTTGCCTCAGACACATGAGCTCTGCTGGCAGCCCTCAGGCCTCAGCTTGGGCAAATTGACTGCTTTGACCTGATTCACTGCCAATCCATCAGCAACTGGTTTTTGACGATCACAAAGGCAGAAATGCACACCTCCATGCTCCAGCTACCACGTCCAGTCGTTCCTTCTTCTTGGCTGCTTTCATTTTTGGTTTGCCCTCATGCGATTCGGAGCTGGTAAAACCCTCCCTTCATAATAAGACCTGATGGTGTCCCCATTAAAAACAAATCAATAACGCCCCCAGACTGCCATCCTCCACTGACGTGGCTTCATGAGCTTCTCAATGATCACCAAACCCTCGGCAGCACTCAGGAGAGCCCATTAGCTTCCCGTGACTCTTGATTTATACAAAAAAATGAGTCAGACCTGGGAGGCCTGGGCACAATCAGCACATCTCTGAGGATCTCCAGCTAAAGCTGTGTTGTCCTAAATAGCTGCAATACCCAAACTAATTCCCAGGTAAAGAGCAAGATCACAGCATGCCTCCGGGCTCCATGGAGAGGAGGCTGAGCAGGCAACAGCTGCCTCCAGATCTGTTCTGCTGCAATTACAATGAATCTGCCAGGTATAACACCAAAAATAAAACCTTGCCATGTCTTCATGGCAGCCCCTGCTGGCAGCTGGCAGCCCACGGTTGCACCCTCTGCAGCCTCATCAGCAGTGCTCTGCCAGGAACATGTGGCAGTGGATGCAGCACACTGGGAAAACGGCTCTTCCAGGGTGAAGGAAGGTTTTCCTAAACCTGCGTAAAGCACATCCTCGTAGAAATGTTATGGCCACAGTTAATGCACTTTGCAGGTATAATGCTCCATCAGCCCAGTCTAAGGAGGGTGTAGCGAGCAGGCATAGCCTTGGAGTTAAGCAGCAGGAGGGAGAGTTTAGGTAGTTCATCATATTAAATCTGCTCATGAATTGTAGTAAATTAGGTGGCTTGTTCAGCCTCTAATGGGAAAAAAAAAAAAAAAAAAAAAAAAAAAAAGGAGAAAACATTCCCAGCCAGAGCAGCCCTGAACTGTTCTGTTCACCAGCAAGCTCCAGAAAGTTCACTGCAGGACATGAATAGCAAATGATGAAGTGGTGCATGGTTGCTGTGATGGGGAAGAATACAGACTTCCTGCAAAACAAGATCTCAAGGTGATCCTGAATGCAGTGGCCAAGCACAAGGAATGACTGGGGACTTGCAGCAAGGAGGGCATGACGAACCCCTCCTCTCACTTGTGTACTCAGTTGAATAGTGCTAATGCAACCCCAGAGGTTAAGCTAATGCTTAACAGAACAGGTCATCGTATGTCTATCAACAGGTGATGACGTTGTAGGGATATAACAGCAGAGATAAATAATGAAGAAGAACAAAATGGCCTTATCCTCAGTATAGGATGGCTGAAGTGTGCTCTAGTAAGGCACTGATTCAGCTCCATGCATGAGCATATCTCACAGCCCAAACCCTGTGTGCTGGTGCTAGCTGCTGACCAGGAGTTCCCTTCTGTTCAGATGTCTGGAAAAAGATGTCTGCTTGTGGCCTGGGGTGCTGGTGGACTTCTGATTGATCGAACAGATTAAATCTGGATGAATAGTTCATTAAAGAAATAACTTATTTGAAGAATTTCTCTCCTGATTGTAGATTGGAATGTGGCACAAACAGCATTGTACTGGTTTGACATTATTTCTCAGCTACTTCTTACCTGTAATCGCAGCTCAGCCCACTGTGCTGACAGCCTGTTTCGAGCATCTGACAGCTGCAGTGTGTCCAAGCAGTTCTGCCTGGTGATGACGGCCTCAGCCCTGAAGGAAGCAGGGCAGAAGTTTCACCCAAGCCGAGGTCAATGCAATGCCACAGGGGCAGAGCAGAAGGCAGAGGATAATGAAGAGCAGGTTTGCCCATCATGTAGAAGCTGAAGAAGCCTTGTGACAGCTGTTTCATTTGGAGCAAGATCTTTCAGGGCATTGGTTATGCTATATAAAGTGCCTCTGGGCTTCTAAACCGAAATATGTTGTTCATGGAGAGGACAACCTGTGAAGCACTGATGTAATCTCCCTGCCCTGTACCTTCAGTGCAGCGCCATAGGCGCTGCTCGGAAAGCTCAAACCCAGAGCCCCCATCCACTGCCCTCCTGCCCCGTCTCACTTGCAGGAGAGATACCAAAAATATCTCTGCAGATCTGGTAACAAAAAGGCAATAACTTCACTCATTTTATAACCGTGCACATATGTTCATATTATTGCCTCTGCAGCATTTTCTTGGCTTTAGAATTAGCAAAGAAAGGGAATGAGCCAGATGGAAACGGGAGAAGAAAACCTATCTCCAAATTCAGGCTGTCCCCTGACTTCTGGTCCCTCAGCAAAAAAGAGAAGCTGTTCCTTGTAAAAAGACTAGAAAGCAATATAAAGGAGCACTTCCTTCATGTTTCTTTAACCTCTCCACCTGAAATGGACCATGATTTTAACACGATGTGATGTGTATTGACTAAGTGTGCCATCATTTGTATGCCATCTCTTAGAGGTGATATATATTTGGAATGTCCAAATTGCAGTGAAATAAAGGTCAGGGTCCTATCAGTGCCGTGTTGCTGAAGGCACACAGAAAAATTTTCAGCTCACCAGTGGTTTTAATTTCCTTTGTGTACTTAATACTATGTCTTGGTATTTTAATAGGGGAAAGAAATCCACTTTCAAAACAAGTTTTCGGTATTGATAGCACTGCAAGCACAGCTTTGTTGATCTGACTTCTGCCTGGAAATATTCAGTGCCCTTTTTAAGAACTAACTTGATGGATTTTTCCCTCCCTTGCCTTAGCAGCCTTGAAATCAATGCAATTACAAAGGTGAAAGGCAAAATTTCAAGATAATACAGAATTTTTCAGCACCTTTATGGTGATTAAAGACATGCTGGCCACAAAGCACTCATTCTGAAATTCATAGAGTTTGGGTTTGCTGAGTAGCAAGGTAAGGAATATTGATTTTTTTTACTAATCTATGAAGATCATCTGCACTGAAAGTTGCAGTGGAGAAAAACCACAGAAGGCAGGATGGGATTTAGTATCCCAAATTATCTACATTCTTTTGAAAAACATAGATTCTCACACTGTTCTTACAACTACTCAAGGTGGGACTGAGCTTGGACCGGTAAGATCACATGAAGGCTAAAATATAATCCTGTTATACTTAGGGGAAAGCCTTGAGTTGAATATAAATAAGAAAGAGATGAAACCCCATCCAAACCTTGATGTGTGCTAGCAAATTAACCAGGGTCCAGGTGTGGACACTCCCCATGTGCCAGGAACCTCTCCCAGTAGGTGCGGGCACAAGGCTGGGCTCCCTCCTCCCTACATCTCCTCTGTTTTAATTAACAGCATTCTTTACCCATCTCTCTGTGCATATTTTTATGCCCTTTCCTGCCACATGCATTGCTCTCTACTTAATGATTCTGAATTTCACCAGCGCAGGCACTCAGTGGTAAGATGTGCCCCATAATACCAGTGGTTTAGCATCAGCCATCACTGTCACTTTACCCTGTGTTCCCTTTTTCCAGACCACTTAGGCTATTTTGAACAGCAGATCTCACAGATTCCTAGCAGGATATCCTACAAGTGAAAACTGAGCATTTATTCCTCCCTGTTCTTCACCATTTCTAAGAATTATTATGTCTGAGGATGTATTGCCAAGGTCTAAGGTTGTGCAGGTGACCAGAGAGACCTTACACACAGCACGTAGTCTCTTTTTGCTGTGCTTGACCATAAAATCATAACCCTGTGACACCAGATCCACCAGGTTCATCTAACAACCCTCTCCAGACGACCTTCCCTTTTCACTAGTTCACTTTTCTTAAAAGCCTCAGGGAAAAGTCCTGCTAAAATCTTCCTGAAATCCAAACACTGACTCTAAACCATCTTGCCCTTAGCCCTGTGCTCCTTCACTTTTTTCAGCGAGCTGAACCAGGTTCCTCTAAAAATATGAAGTGAGTGTTCCCAAGACTCCAACTAAGCACTAATCAATCCTTCAGTGGGACAGTTGTGTTTTCTAGTAATAATGGCAATTATCTTCAAAAGCCCTTGAAAGTTTGGCTGCTGTTTACCAGGAATAAGTAGGAATAGAAGAGGAGCTATTTCAGGTCATAAAGCCAGGCTGCTGCTGTACTCAAAGAACCAGCTCTCTTCTGCAAAGATCGTATAAAAGCTTCCCACAAGATTATTTTATTAGAGATATTTCTACAAGACACAGGAAAAGAGAAGGACTGCAGGTGTAGAAGCATTAGCCAGCCTTAGAAAAACAGGGCAACTGGGAATGAATCACCACTAAATAGCTCACCTCTATTTAGATTTTCTTACCTGAACAGAGAAACGACTGCTGAACACAGTGACATTCCTGATGGTTTCAGGAAATGAATGAACAATGTGTCCATAAATTACCCCTAGCAGCAGCATGGCTGCACTGGGGCACAGATGTGCATGAATGCAATCCCACACCAGCCGGTGATGGATAAATACAGAGAACAGGGGCTCCACAGCACAGTGGAAAACCAATCTAAAACCTAATGCTCATAAAGAAATATGCACAGAGCTTTCTTCAATTCAAATAGAGTAAAGGAGCCTTCTTCAAAGGAGTTGTATATGTGACATGACAGATGCTTCCATGTAGATAGCCTGAGTGAAATCTCAGAATTTGTAGCCAAAAAGGTAATTAAGGCTCCAGGCTCACAAAAATGTGTCGAAGAAAACTAAACTTTGTTGTGTTTGCTTGTTTGTTTGTTTGTTTTTCCCTGATTATTCCTCATTCCATTTCATTAGAATTCTACGGGCAAGGTAAACCTGTAACCTTGTGGTCCTGTAAGGTGTCCAGTCCAGCACAGAAAGGGCTCACCATGAAGCCACGCCCTGGTCCTACACAGAGCAGGCAGCCTGGGCTACCGAGCTCCTCACCGCACCGAATAACGAGCATCCCCAAACCTTAAATCCCAAACCCAGTCATCTTGGACTTCACTTTCACCCTCAAATGACCTGTTTTTCGTCACTGTAGTCCCTTCAAACAGCACTATCATCTGTCCCAGGAAACATCAGACCAACTGCATTATGCACAGAGAGGAATGAGGGGAAGTGATGTCATCTGAAATAAATAAATAATAAATGACAAAAGTAATTATTAAGAATAACAAAAATAAATTATCTGTTATAGGCGTTAAGATCTGTAATATAAAAAAACCTGCATTCTAACCCAGGTCACTTCAAAATCGATGGAACTTTTTTTCTTTAGTAAGCATTGTACCCAAAACTTGTGCTTCTTGGCTCGGTTCTGTTGCCCTGAAGTCACTGGTAAACTTTCATTAAACTCTGGTGGGAACTGAGTTGGGTCGTAGTGACTACTGTAAATGATTCCTCTCATAGATGCTAAAAAATAAAAGAGCTAAAACTACGTTGTGCAAGTCTTATAGATGTCTGATAGACTGTTTTCAGATTCCTGCAATTGATGGCAGAATGAAAATAAAACGAGCCTGAGTAATGACATTCTCCTTTGCTGCTCTGCCACTTGGATGAATTCCAGTCCCCAGAAGAAGGGGAGAAAGCAGAAGAGAACATGCGTGCTCCAGACTGGAGCCCTGCACTGCCTGTACCTCACTGCTGCTTGAAAATTTGCCTCCGTTTGTTATGTGAAACTCCCGCCTACTCCCCAATTATTTTTCATTTTATTCACAGCTGCTTGCGATTGCGATAACTCCTTCTGCAAGGAGAAAAATAAAAGATGCAAATTACAAAAACGCAGCCCCAGCGCCTTGACTCGGTGTCCAAATTTATCTAAATTAATCGTCCTTTGGCACTGCTGCGTGGCTTGCTGCCTGTTCTGCTAGGAAGCCTCGTGGTGCCGGATGAGTGGATGCTGAGGGGAGATTTCCCCATTCCGGTGAATTTTCACATCTCTCGGCAGGCGGGCGCCTTTCAGACACTTTCAGATTTTTCCAGCACGAAGGTGTTGGCCTCTCTGGGAGGCAGAAAGCAGTTAACGCCGGAGCTAATTACGGCGGGGCTGACAGAGGCTGACAGATCCATGGTGCTGGCGGAGGGCTGCGGAATTCCTGCCGAGCGAGAGGGAGCGGTGCCGCGCTCCATCTCTCCATCTCTCCACGGCTCCTGACACCAGGGGACCAGAAGACAAGGATGGCAGACCTTCTAATTACACACCAGGAACCTGCGAAGCCGGAGCTGCACAAGTGTTGGTTAGAAGTAATGCCCTGAGGTTATGAAGTCAGGCAGCATAAAAACGGAGAGTGAAATGGTGAGAGTGCGAAGGTGGGGAGGAGAGGAGGCCTGCTCCGCCTCTCACAGATGGGGTCCAGCTGAGCTCTTCGCCAGCTATCCACAATGCACGTGTAATTTTGTGCCATATAAAGTTTTAGATTTTTCTTTTCCTTTTTTCCTTTTCCTTTTCCTTTTCCTTTTCCTTTTCCTTTTCCTTTTCCTTTTCCTTTTCCTTTTCCTTTTCCTTTTCCTTTTCCTTTTTTTTTTTTTCCTTCATTTTCTTTTTGTTTCCCTTTTTCTTTCTCTCCCTCTCCCTCTTCCTTTTTCTTCTTTCTGTTTTTGTTTTCTTTCTTTTATTTTTGGGTGTATTTCCCAAAGCAGTTTTACACCCTGTTTAATGCCACTTCCATTAACAATAATCCCAATATGATCTAGACAGACCGTTGTCCTCCAGCCCTTAGGACAGCTGCACTCCTATTTTCCTGTAAAGAGAAGCTTCAATGTTTACTGGTTGCCCTCAGAGCTGTGCTCAGCTCTGCAGCAGACAGACCAAGGAAAGGCAAGTAGAGCATCTCTGGAGTTAGAATTTATTGCAGGTAACTTGAGATCTTCTGCTTTAAAAGGAGCTTCTGTGCATTGAGCTTTTTTTCTGAAAATCATCTGCCATGTTAATATAGGTTACTAAAACCAAGTTGGAGGTGTGTTTAATGAAAACCTTCCTGCATCCCCACTAAGAGATGGTCCCCCAGAGAAAGTGACCTCTCAAGTTTATTAAATCATCCGTTGTGGGGCTTAGCACTGGTCTACAGTGGGTTCAAACCCCCAGGAGTGTGTTCCCTATGCCACAGTGAGCTCCCTAAGCAGCTGAGGCTAGAGTGAAAGAATCCTTTCTTTCCTCTTAGGTTTATGAACTGAGACCGCAAACTGTCTTCACTGGGTGGTGTTGGAAAATATGATTCAAATATGGAACAATTTGGCACTAAAATCACTTTTTTTTTTTTTTTTTTTTTTTTTTTTGCTGTCCTNTTTTTTTTTTTTTTGAGGAATGATTGTCCACCCAGCCTCTTCCATTTACCCACCTGGCTGTGAATACAACAGTTTATCAGATGAGCTGCTTATACTCGGAGGATGACCGTGCTAGCATTCCCTCTCCTCACCTCATGGCCTTTTTGAGAGCAGTTGCTCAGCCCATGCCTTTCAGCCCGGCAGCAGCAGCACAGACCATGTGTATGCTGAGATCCTTTTACTAAAGAAAGGAAAGAAAAGCCCCATAACCACAGTGGTGGACCCTGCTTGTCTCACCATTACTTTCGACCTGTCATCACTGACCACCTTGTAAACTGGTGGCGTCACAGAGGTTAAACTTTGCCAGCCTCTCTGCAGGAAAGGCACTTTTATCAGCGCAGCACATCCCAAGATGAAAAAGCACTGCCATCATATATCTGGATCCTGGTTTTATCGATGCCTGCAACACCGAGCCAAAGTGAAGTATTAGGAGGTAAATCACATCCGTATGGTTCTCACGGGCACTGAGGAAGGGAAAGCAATTTTAGGGAGGACCACACAGAATTCCTCTTCCTCGGTGAGGAAATTCTATTATCTCACTTTGTCCTCTAGTGCTGCCATCAATATCAAACTAAATAAATAAGAGAAAACCACAGAGAAAACAGAAGAGAAAACAGGAGAGAAGTAAGCGGTGCTCTCAGATGACAGGGGAGCACAGCTCTCTGCCTTGGCCCTGCACCTCATGACACATTTTTTATCTCTGCAGCATTATAGTTAATGCCCCCATTGAGACAACAGCACAACCCATCTTCTCTGCTTGTCTCTGGACTTTCTGAAGACAATTCTCCGCAATTTAGCATCTTCCGCCCCCTGAAGAAATGTACATACAGCTGTTGATGCTCTCATCTTTGTTTTGGGGTTGTTACACAACTCNNCCCCCCCCCCCCCCCCGCAGCCTATCCATAGTCAGCATTTGAAGGATCACAGAATTTGCCCACTTCTCCCATTAGATTCTGGAGACAACTTTGAAAGTGCATGAAAGCCCCTGGCAAGCTGGGATGAAAGAGAAAATAAAGCTTTTTTTTTTGCCCTTGTAGCATTTCAAGTTGCACTGTTCATGGACAGTTTTGAACTGTTTTGTATGGTTTTCCAGCTAATGCCTTATTAATGCCTCACTCTAAAGCGATGGGCACTGGCTGTTGCTCACACTGCTCTGCTTTTTCACAGGAGGGATAACAATCAGCTCTCCGTGTCCGTGGCAGAGACATTACAAGGGCAGTGCTGCAGGGTGATTCATGCCTGAAGTGGACCCTCTGCCTTTGGAGGGCTTTAGGGACAGATGCCAGGATGCTGTATGTAGCCAAGCCAAGTGAGAAAGACACTGCACTCTCTTGAAGTTCCTTCAAGCCCTATGATCCACATCTCCACATCACACACACACAGCCCTTACGTGTGCCACGCCTCGAGTATCTACATGTCTCTTCTTTACAGTGATGGATCGCTTTTCCCCATTGCATAAGGTCTATGAGGATGCAAAATTAAGACCACTTTCAAGCTTAGCTGAGAAGTATCGATAGTGCTGCATGGGTGACAGTCCAGACCCACATCTCCCCGTGTTGTTTTTGTTTGTTATAGGGATTGCATTCACTGTAGACATGTTGCCCAGGCTCTGCCCACACCCTACGTCCATACACAGTCAAGATCAATCACCAGCACATGCCAGACTGCAAGCAAATGGGATACAGCATGCTGCGACACTGCAGGAGACGGGAGCTATGCCAGGGACCTCAGAACCACAGGACGAGTCCCTGGAGTGAGCAGGGAAGAAATGGGCCTGGCAAAAACACTGCCATCATGCATGGAAGGACAGTGGAGGAGAAATTAAAATATCAGTTGTCTTTTCAAATGAGAGAAAGGATGAATGGTGGTGAGCAAAGGAAGGCATTTCAAAGGAAGCAAAATAATACCTGCAGAAATTGCACGAGGCTGCTGTTTGCTTACAGGCAGCAGAGGTTAAGACCTGACAGTTTCATCACAGAAATTGTTTAGGAAAGGGCCAAGGGAACATACTTCACTGTTCAAATGTAAGACTGCTCGTGTCTGCAGAGGAGAGTGTGTGTTTATCAGCTGCAGTAATACACACCCCACGAAGGAGAATAGCAGAGAAACCAAAAATTTTATCATAGACCTGCTGTGACTCAGATATCCCCAGTGCTCAGGCTGAAGACACTACACAGGAGAGGAAGATCCGTATTTTATTTCCTAGCACAAAGGAAGGGCGGGCAGATACTAAGCAGGACATAAGTCCTGACGTAAGAGAAAATAATGTTTTTCCCAGCTGTTAGGTGAAAAAGCAAAAAGTTTGTGCATGATCTCAGTGTGACAATAATCAAGAGAGTTGTACCTAGAGTAACTAACAGCTACTGAAATGGGGCAGCCACAATTAGAGAAGAGGATTCAATCTAAGAGGTCAGGGGAGTATGGCAAGGATAGCTTGTGTTGTGGGCAGCAATTGATTAAGACAGATTTGCAAGGAAAAATTCTACTAAAAGCAATTTTTTAAAAAAGAAAAGCGTTTTTTAGGTAGCAAATGAACACATCTAAGAAGGATGTATGCTTTGTCAAGAATAAAAATGTGTGTTGCAATGTATGTAGAGAGAAGAGGAAAAGGAGCAGTTTGAATACACTGTTTGTATTTTATCAGGCTTGGATCCAATCCTAGTGAGGTGGCATGGGAAAATCACCTACCCACAGTGACCAAAATGTTTACTTCATTAAAAATCAAAGAAAATCAGAGAAGAGAAAAGCAAAAGCAAGAGCAAAGCAAGAACAAGGAGAGGAGAGGAGAGGAGAGGAGAGGAGAGGAGGACTGGGGCAGGTTGGGAATATCTTAGATTTGGCTGATTTCTATTTTAAAAATTCCAGTTTGGATGTGTTATCTTAAGAGGCCATGTGAACTGAAAGTTGCAGCTTTTTCCTATTGTGTTTCCTTATTGGTTCCTTGCAGAAGCTGGTGTTGACATGTGAACCACAAAGGCAATGCCCAGTTTGCAGGTAGGAAGAGAAGCCCACAGTTCAAAACCAAAATGGAAAGCAAATGCAGGGCCATTAATGAGGTCAATCACAGTCCCCATCCAGTCACCTGACCTGGAAAATGTTATTCCTCTTACGACTGGGCTCTCAGGTAGCTCCAGTAATGCACAAATCAGGAAAGAAAAAGCTGACCCAAGGCTGTGGCTGCATGCCCCATCACCCAGACTACACTTTTTTTCCTCTGATGAAGGTTAAATCGCACACGGGGTTTGATGGAACAATTTCAGCATAGGAAATGATTTCTCAGTTCTGTTCAAGCTCGAATTCTTGTTCTTTTGTTTTATTCTCTAAGACCCACATGTTGATCACAGAGAGCTTGTTCACATCATGAAAAACTGAAGCTCAAGTACAAAACTGGAGTGTCAGGGGTGAGGTACTGTGCTTAGTGCCTGAGGTTTTTCATTTTGCCTTTGTGTCGGGGTAAGTGATGAATGGACTTGTGTTCTACTTTCTCAGGTCTGCCACATCCAGACTAAACTGTTTTGGATACATGGGAATAAAATCTCAGAAAGGCAAACTAGGTCAAGAATTAGGATGACAAATTCAGGTTAGTAGATGTATGTTAACTGTGAAGAATTGCAACAGCACTTTGTGCCACTAGGTGTCTGAGCAGCAAAATGACAGATGAAATTCTGTGCAGATAAATGTAAAGTGAAGCAAATGGAAAAATAATTCTAATTTTACTTGTATAATGATGGACTGTGAGATATGACCAATCAGGAGCAAAATCTTCTGTTTATAATAGATGGTGATATGAAAACATTGGCTTGCTACAAATAGAATTTTGGGAATGCTTGGAAGAGGAAGAGAAAAAAAACAACAACAAAACAAAACAAAACAAAAAAAAACCATCATTGCACTATGCTAGCATCTTGAATACAGTGCTTATCCTCTAGCCAAAAATTAGTATCATAGAAAATTAGTATTACAGAAATGGAAGAGTTATACTGAAGCGTGATAGGGTGATTAAATATATAGAAATGTTTCTGTATAACGACTTGATGAATAGACAAGGGCTCTTCAGCCAGGAGGAGAAATAACTGAGAGGACTGGTGACTGTTGCCTCAAAGATAATGAGCAGTATTTCTTAAATATAAGGTCATTATCTCTGCTCCAGCATCCTCACAAGCCACTTGTAGCTAGGGGCTGGGGCAGCATCCTGGGGAAGCCTTGCTGCATGGCTGGTTCTTTCTCTCTTCTGCGGTGTCCACTCCTGGCCGCTGTTGTTGGGCTGGATGGTGTCATGAGCTTTAGCTTCTCTTACAGGTTTTGGATGCTCAGACCTTTAACCCAGCCATTCAAACCTCACACAACATAATACAGGACTAGTAATTCTTTTCTCGTCCCTCCTGTAGAAACCATACATGCTCCTCTCCCACCCATCTCTTAGAGTAAACCAGGCTCCGGACAGGGCTCTTGAACTGTAGTTTTTATGTTGCTTCTATGCAGAAGCTGTTGTTCTGAGTGCCCTTATGTTAACCGACTCCAGCAAATGCATCTGTCACAGCACACTGCAAGACAGATTTCCTCTTCCTCCTTCTCATATGCTACCACTTAATTTTCTTAAGAAGGTCCCTCCACACTGGGAAACACTGACATAGCCCAGCCATTTCTGTAAGATACAGATATACATATATATACCATGGTGCAGAATAACTGGCTGGACATGTAAGCTCAGCACTCTGGTCTTGTTTAAACCAGAGACTACAATAAAAAGAGACGTTCTGCTTGCAGATGGCAATTTTTTTTTGCATCCTGAAAACCAAGCCACATGAAGAACTGGACTTTAAAATTCAGCCTTCCATGAGAAGGCAGCAAGCTTCCTCCTGCTACTTTCAGAATATACTTGTGTATTCTACACACTACTCCGATTACTGATTGGCATTTTTTACCTGCATGCAGATATTGTCATCTCTTGGCTCTTAAAACTTCTAGGTCCATGGGGAAAATATCAATAAGTCAACAAATGAATCATAATTATGCACCCCACAGATGGAGAATAGAGGAATACAGCAGGTCCTGAGCACGAATGAAGATTCAGAGAAGAAAATGACAGCAAAGCATTTGAGATGAATACAGCTTTGCATTTATGGCCATCCAAGATGCAATCAGCTAAGCAGTTCCTGAATAGAACTGCATCAGCTGATGAAAGCTGCTCCATGCAGTTACTGGTAGGCTGATGGTTCGGTAACATGATTCA
Organism: Alectura lathami; assembly: GCA_013399715.1. Lineage (NCBI taxonomy): Eukaryota > Metazoa > Chordata > Aves > Galliformes > Megapodiidae > Alectura > Alectura lathami. Next base: position 103,001 of record VXAV01002701.1, on the reverse strand, counting down.
CATCAGAAAATCTCTCAAGCATAAACCCCAGAGCAGTCACATCAATTGCTTCAGCACGGGCACCATTTGTGACCTCCTCCCACTGGAAGGGCCCAGGATTCCCACAGGGCCAGTGCTATAGCTGCCATGCCATGGAGCCATTGGCCTTCATGGGACAGGTTCGGATGACCAAGGCTATGTCTAGGCCACAAAATCAAGCCATAGGCTTTATGTTTCCCTTTAAAGCAGGCAAGCATGGCTAATGTCAATTTTTCAAATAAACTAGGCACAGATCGAGAGATAGTCAAGGCACATGAACGGTGCAGTGAGGAAGGGCTCTCACCCTTGCTATCACCCTTCCCTGCACATCAGCACCCAGCACCACAGCGTTGCGACCAAACTCCAGGTGTGCAGCAGCTGTGGCAAGGATCATCAGGTTCTGAGGTTTCTGTAAACCTGTGCCTTCAGGTTCAGAGCGAAGTTAACTACTGACCTGTTCGCTTGAAACAGGGCTGCATGCCTGAATGTTCTTCCCTTCAACTGTGAACAACGAAGAATTATTTAAAAGTTCTCAAGAATTAGAGATAGCAATTAAAAGAAGACAAGTGATCTTTGCAAAGTGCAGCACGGCTTCTTTCCAAATTACGGCTGCAAAGCTCCCTGGCTGGGATGTTACTGTGGCTGCAAGCTATCTTCTCTGAGGCTAAAGACGCAGCAGGATTCCCACGCATCCCTCCTCCAGGCTGCTTGCCTTGCCACGCACAGGGCATGCAGCCACTGTTCCCATAGTTGTGTGGTAGGAAAGGCAGCAAACTGGTGGTGAGTGTCTGGATATGGAGTGAAAAAGGATGGGGACAGAGTGCCTTTCACATGCCCTTCCTGCAGATCCCACTGGTTAAGGGCAAAATGTTGGTAAGACAAAGATAATGTTTTCCTGGGGGAGAAAAGGGCTGTGGGGAGCAGCCAGATATCAGCAGTTCCAGGAGAATGTGCATTGGAAACAGTCACATCAACAAGAAAAGCCATTTTTAAGACACCAAAAAACTCCTCTGCTTCTTCTTGAACGGAATTTGACGTGTCCTTAGTCAGCCAGTGCAAGCTAATCCCTCGGCTCATTTGTAAAGAAAATAGTGATATAAATGGATAAAGCTCTCGAGGTAGCTGCTAACAATCATGTTCCAAGCCAATTTTCTGCTTCACTAATACTCTGAAGCTAATCAGCATTTTTCTAAATGATCTCTGTATAATACTTGATTTTTCTGCCCCCAAAATACTTCCTTGGAAATATTTATGCTGGTCGCACAACCTCTCGCTTATTTACCCTCACCAAGTAAAATACATTTTGCAGAAGTATTCCTGCTGGCTGCAGCCCCCAAAACAAAGTGACCTTCTCCTGGCTCACTGCTTCCCTGGCATCCGAGATGGAGAGCAGCAGGAGGAGGGATGGTGCCAGGCGGATGCCGGCTCAGCACGGAGCGCAGGGCAGCAGACGGCGAGCTGGGCAGGTGGAGGCTTCACAGAGCCCCTGGTATTGAGGCCATTGAGAGATCTGAGCTCCTTTTGCATGGAATCAGGACCAGGGTCTGCAGGTGGCACCGAAGGGGACACGCAGGTGACGTACTTGCACTTCAGGATACGTCCGGCATGGGGCTAAGAGAAATTGCATTTCTATTAAGCTTCACCATGCAGACTTAAAATTCCATTGCCCTCCACAGCCATCTATGTAACAACTGGTATTAAATTAACCAGCTCTCACCTTTCTGATAATAAGATACAGGGCATTTAAGGAGGAGACTGCACCTTTGGTGTCTGTTCAACTATTCCTTCCTTGGCGTGCTGCCGAGGTTCTGCTTGAATATCGTCAGGTCCTGAGAGCTGAGAGCTAATGTTCACTTTGCAGATTTCTTCCATAAACTCGTCTACCAGCACCTCAGGTCAGGATGAAGCCTCTGATGAGACACATGTAAACGAGCTCTCCAAGATACTTGAAGGTGAACATAGATGAAAACTTAATTTAGCTTTTCGAACTGGCCTTATCTGAGTGCTCCTTTCATACCACGTCCTTCTGTGGGCTTTACAACTTTATGATAGGCCTTCTGTCCTGAAGTGTTTGGAAAATAATTTATCATTAATTTTGATGCATTTCACAAGCTGTTCCTTAATCACTTTTTACCCTGTCTACGTTCATTTTCAGGCTTGCACATTGTTATAGTCCTTTTATATTTTTAACCCATTCCACTACAATTTGAGCTCTTTCCATGATGCCTCCTTACTTCCAGCAGATTCACTCAGGACATCCACAGTGTCCTTTTGCAAATGAGTCCTTCTAAAGGCATTGCCCTGTCTGGATCCCAGCCAGCTCACATAGGGTGCATGACATGTGCTGCCATGTGGAGGATGCAGGACAAGGTCTGTGTGTGATGCCTGACAGAAGTTATCTCTGAACATACACCTCTTATAATTTCCAAGGGGATCTTAAGTCCCAAGGAGAGCCAGACTGAGCCACAAAGACTACAGAAATAAGAGATGGTTTCTGACAAAAACAGAGAAAGCTGGAGATACAGAGATAAGCTTTTTTTGCTGAGATATTGATAACTTTTAGCTGAATTTATGGGTTTCTGCATAAACACAGAAGATAAACACCTTCATTTTTGTTCAGTATCTCCATATCAAAAAGTATTTAGCCCATTTCTGCAGTAACAGCTTATTATTATTGCTTATCTGGACTCTTCCTGAAGGCATTGGCTCTATTAAAAAGCAGCATTTGCTACTAAATTGTAGTGAAATACTAGATGCATTGTACTACAAAACAGTCAGGGAAAATATTGCCAGCTGCAACTTCAGAACTTTGCAAGGAAAAAAAGCTACTAACTGTTAACACTTTTTACATCTGTGAGTTCCTCTGATGTTGTGATGACATGGGCTGTGATAAGTACCACAGAAACCAGGCAGGAATGGGTTCACAAAGCTTTAAAATGAGCAAGATGTGAAAGGAATATTGAAATCTGTAGTTAAATCCATTTAAGAACTATCTTGGTGAAGAGAACTGAAGAATTTTCTATCTTTCCATTGGCAGTAAATCCATAATTTTCTAGGATCTGTTCAACAACATATATTTTTTTTTCAGCTTTAATTCCATTCCCGTCTCAATGAGATGTACTCTCAGATAGTTAAATCAATGAGTCAATAATCGCTTGCAAATGCCATCCTTCATAAGGTCCTTTCCACTGCATCCACTTCAAGAAATCCTTCTCAAGTCCTGCTGTGACACTACGAAAGATCCACAAGTTCTGCGAGGAGCAAAAGTAACTGATCCTAATTTATCATTTTTAATATATAAGAGTATTTTACTTACTAGAGGAGAGAAGCCTCAAGTACATAAATGAGAACAAGTCAAACTACTGCTTTGTCAGCAAGTTACACTAAATGCAGAGAAAGAACTGCAATACTGCAATTTTTCTTAATTTGTGGTTACAGCTAAAATGAATTAAATATTGGAATTTCTGTTTCACAGACCTGCTGTCACCTTTGATAAGTTGTTGGGGTTTTGGTCTGTTGGTGGTGTTTTTTGGTTTTTTTTTTTGATTCATAAAGAAAATAAATTTTAAAAATTTATAAGAAGAAATTACTGACCAAAATTAATTTCACCAAAAAATAAAACCAAGAAATGCCAAACCACCTTTGCTATTCTGAAGAGAAGGGAGGACACAACTTTGACCCAAACTGCCCTGTGAAATGCAGAGCCTACAAACTCTGCACATCCCACACTGCAGAGACATTAAAGAGGCTTTCCACATCATGAAGCCCCTACCCTAGTATCATAGCAACCTTGTTTTCAGATCATGTTAATAAACTAATCTATCTCAAAAGCATTTGGCACTCGTCCTGTGGGAATATTGTGGGAACATTATGGTTTGATAATTAGCAACTTCCTATTCATTTCCAGGTTAAATGCATTTGTGGTCATTTCATACCCATTTGCTCTCCTGCCAACATTGCCTGCAGCTGAGCTGGAAGACCTGAGAGCTGCAGGACACTTGGGGAGCAGCTGCTGCTGCTTTCTCACCTGTGCTTCAGCCAAAGCACATCAAAATCAACACGTGCCACCAGAAACTTCGCAGTTAGCTCCAGCTGCAATCACCTGCTGGTCCACCCACAGCGCAAACCAAGGATCTTCACATCTGGCAGGTTTTCAGGGGTATTCAGCTCAACGAATGTACAGGAGGATGTCAGCTGTTAAATACAGGCATCTGGTGCTATTTCAGGCTTTTGTGAGGTCTGGATGGTGCAGATGGACGTGGCACAGGACGTGAAAGGGATTCGCTGCTCTCTGGAGGCCAGGCAGGGTGTGTTAGGCACCCCCAAAACCTCCAGACATCTCTGGTAGAGTCCACCACAGGGTAAGATGAATAGCGTTCTAGGGTCTGTTGACTCCGCTGACTAGGATGGGGGTTTAGCCACAGTGCTCACAAAACGCCAGCACTTCAGTGACCTGAATTCCATCTCATTCTGCAGTATTGACGGAAGAACCGCTATTTTTCTGGACAAATAGTCTCTGAATCAATGTAATTCCCTGTCTCTGTAACCCCCTCTGCAAAAAAATGGGGTGATCCCACATTTGGTTTGTTTTAAGGGATCATTAAGGCAAAATTGGTGGCAGTTTTGGGTGGCTGCTGTGAATCAGCACTGAGGTGGAGCCAGGATAGTTCCAGCTGGAGCACTGTGATGCTTGGATGGGCACCAGGATGCACCTGATCAATGTAAACCTATTTGAATCCACTCAGTTATCAAAGGGGTATCGTGTTTGGAACACTGCTCAGATATTTCAGCATGCTAAAAAGAGAGGATGAATTAAAAAAAAAAAAAAACGTAAAGCATATAGACACCCAATTTTTTCTTGCTTTCCTTCAAGGAAGGGTCACAGGACACAGGACTATCCCTAAATTTATTGTGGGCATATAGGGTTATTGCCAGCCTTGATTTCCAATGTTAGACTTTGAGTAATAACTGGTTACAGTTGGATTTTTTGATCTCCCAGGGTGAAAGCATAAAAATTAAAAGAAGTCTAATAGAAAACCTAGGCTGAGCTAGTTTCAGTTATCCTTCAAAGACATTAGCTAGAAAAGATAAGATACTGTAAGAAAGATTTTGTACCCTAGAAGGGAGATTTCTTGCGGCCTTCGGTTGGTACTACCTGAGGTCACCGCACTAAAGCCAGAAGGTCCCTCAAACATGGCAGGAAAGTAGGGGAGAGCATGATAATGGAGAAGAGAAGGAAGAATAGGGTAACGGTAAGACAGAACTTTAAACAACTTGTTGGACACGCAATATATGTCAATATAAATAAATATAAGTATAAAAAAAAAAATAGGTCAATAAAATTAAATAGAAGCATAAATCAAAAGAAGATTGCAAATAAATTCATTATTTCAAGAACATACCCGTGATATGTTAGAGATGGAAGAAATACCTGAAAGGATGTGGATGTGGTGAAGGCTTAGGTTGTCCCTGTCCCATATGGCAGGACAAATGACAATCTGTCTCACTAGCCAGGAGAAATGCCTGTAGAAAAGAGCTCCAGACACCTCGAGAACAGTAATGAAAAAGAGCAGAGAGGTGGCAAGGAGCTGCCTGTGAGGAAAACTGTATCTTTGAAGACAACAGATGTAGTGGTTAAAGAGAAAATCACCAGTCATGCGACATAAGGAGAGGCATGGCAGCAAAACTGCAAAATAGGATCATGCCTCCAGCCCTTGTTGTCAGTAAGGTAGCACGGATGGTGTTCATGGGCCAGAAGAAGGAGGATGGAAATAAAGCGGGAGCACAGCGAGTCAGGCTGACACCGCACCCGATGAATTTCACACCCAGCAGCTGGAGGGAGCACTGCCCTTCCTGAGTCACCCATGGGGCACTGGTGCAGCAACAATAGCATTTTGAGCTAATCTGTCCAGCCAGGAATGGCACCATATGATGGGAGAATAAGAAATGTAAGAGGGAGAGAAGAAAGGGAAAGAATAAAACGACAGACCCTTATGTCTGACCTTAAAAACAGGTAAGAGATCAGATCAGATTTGGAAGAAAAGTATAAAAGTGATAATTGATATAACACGCAACATGGACTTTTCAAAGTAAGATCAGGGACATAATTGGCTTTATAGATGCAAAAAGTGCAGTGGAGCTCATCCATGCTGGCTTGAAGAAGTATTTGATTAAACACCATCTGGGAGATCAGCTCAGATGGGGAGGGTGGAAGCTGGATGAACTGCAGAGTGGGTGTGAAGGGGAGATGGAAACACATACTGCTGCAAGGGCGAGGATCAGGCTGGAGGGAAATTACTAATAGATTTCCTCAATAATCAGTCTTGAGACCAATATTTTTATTAATTACTTGGGCACGGAAAATGCCTGACAAAATCTGCTAATGACAAAATTTTGAGGTGATGTCAATATGGAGGTGGAGTGAGACAACATCAGAAGCAGCACATGATCCTGAGGACTGCAGTAGGAGGAGAGGGAGAAAATTCACTGCTACACAATGCAAGGTAATTTATTTGTGAACCACATACCCATCATGTAGCTCATTACCTGGGCTACATGAGAAGTACAAGCTGATCCGAGAGTGATCAGTGTAATGCAGCTGGGAAAATGACAAACATGGTTTTAGTGCCAGGATGAAGCAGGTATTAAACCCCTCAGCCTGGGAAAGGTCTCTGTGGCACAGGTAGGAAACACTGGCAAAAAGCATAGGTTCCCCTCATCTGCGAGCTGTCCCAGGTGTAATGACCCATGGTCAAGTGAAAGGCTGGCTCAGCCAGAGGTGGGGGCAGATAACTGGAGAAACTGGGAGGCATTCATACGAAAGTTTGGTTTGATCAGCCTGGAAAAACAGGGGCTGCTGGAGCAGCTACCTGTATATGCACACGTGGTGAACAGATGGGAGGAGGAAAGGTGTGTAACTGGCAAGCTGGCAGAAGAATGAACTGGTACCAATTACAATGAATTACTATGTGTTGGAACGTAGAATAAAGTTTCTGGCTATTTGTTAAGTGGATTAGTGAGGAGAAGCCTGCCTCTTTGCAAAAGGGATCTCAACAAGCTTACGGAAAGCACGGCATGCCTTTGCTCATCACCAAGGTAAGCAAACTCCAGGACATTAGCAGGTCCTTTCTGACTCTCTGCTACAGAAGAGGGATCCCAGCAGAACCCAGGGGAGCAGTCTGATGCCACGAGTGGGAGTTTGCACTCCTGCCATCTCCCTCCCTAGGGATGGGGACGTGCTGGGTAGTCGGGCACGTTCAGAAGTTACAGTGGGGCACGGTGTTTCATTTTAACTCCTGCCCTAAAAATGGTTGCACAAAAAGATACCAAATAACTGAAGTGCTAAATCATAACTTTCTTCATTGAATTCTAATTTAACCAACTCTAAAAGCAGAGTTCCCCCACGCCAGCCCAGAGCCAGGGATTGTCCCCAGCAGCTCAGTTCTGGGCAGGGCAGCACAGAGGCACTCACAGCTCTCCCCAGCCTTGCTGCACGGGTCATTCAGCTATTACCATGGCCAGCTGTCTCCTACACCAGCCTTTCCAATAGTTCTTGAATTTTGTCAATTGCAATACTGGAAAATTTATAGAAGTGCCCAGTGGATCTCTGGTGGCAAGGGGACAGCGGTGTCATACTCATCGAGGCAGCAGTGGACCCGCAGGGAGAAGGGAAGAGGGCTGGAGAGGAAAGAGGAGCAAAGTCAGAGAATGGAGCAGAGGAAGGAAAGGAAATAAGGACCCTGGGGGCTGCTGTCTTATTTATTAGGGCATGGTAGCTCACCTGGGAGCGTGGAGGCTCCCCAGGCATGTTGAGATGAGCAGCTGCTGCCTCCTTCCCAGAGGGAACACCGAGGTAATGGGGTGTTCAGAGGATGCAACGCTGTGCCAAAGGCAAGCAAAAGGAACGGTGTCATTATCGTGCCTACAGAGGCTGGGGTGTCCCCAAGAGACAGTGACAGTAATGGTGTTTTAAAGTAACTTGATAACTATTTGTGCCAGGAGGACAAGTTACTCTGAGTGGCCTTATTTGCCAAGTTACTAGATAGTAAAAAGAAGAGGATTTTCACCACTGTTGCAGAAAGGCCGCTTCCTCTGTCTTTTCATACAGGGGGGAAAAAAAAAAAAAAAAAAAAAGTTGGGCTAAATGGGGGAATTAACTGCACCCATTGATACCACGCACACTCTCCAGCCTCAGGTGGTGGTGGGTGCTCTGTGGAGATGCAGGAGGTGCAGGAGCCTGCAGGGTATCTCCACTATCGTGCATTCCCACATGGAAGTTGCATGATTTTCCGGTTGTGGTCCAGCGGCTCTGCCCTCATCTCCTTAAAGTATAGAAATATGGAGATGGGTGGCCACTTGTCTTTCATCCACTGCTTCAGGAAGCACAGCAGCCCCTTGGCACCATCCTCAGAAACACAACTGCTCTGGAGAAACGAGCACAGACGGCAGAAATGCATTGGCCATGGTGTGATTAGCTGGGGTGAGGTGGACACGAGTCTGTAAAGATATTTGCTGTGAGACATAGGGGAGTCCTGCATGCTTTGGGCTTACACGAGATCTGACAGAAAGGGGAACAAGAAAGCACAAACATTGTCAAAAACTCTTCCTCTTTGGGGGGATGTTAACCCCCAGGATCAGACAAGAGTCTCTTTTACTGTCATGACCCGGAAGAGAGCAAAGTTGCAAGAAGTCTGAGCAGAAGCCAGGAGTCAAACCTGACTCCCAAGAGTAGAACTTAAATGCTTCTTCTGTCAGAATCTCCTCTCTTGGGAAAAACAAGACCAAAACCACACACACACAGAAATCACACAAGCATTCATTCTCCAAACTTGCTGAGAAGCACTGAAATGAATCAAAATTCTGCATGCCATGCTGTAAGCTGGGCAGGAATGTATTAAGCCAGTGAAAAATATACACACACTGTTTGGATGTGCTGCCACATATCGCGTCAGATTTGATTAAGGTTCCCATTCTTCATCTTTCCTACCACTAGTTCTATATATAAAGTTCCGTTATAATTTAATTACCCTTAATGTAGCATTTCTTCATTCAAAACATGTAGCATCTAGTAATGTTCCTTTCAGGGGAATGCAGTTGGTTTTTTGGGGGGTGCACTGATAATCGGCATTTCCATTAGTGCGGGTAAATCCCAGTTCCCAGTGCACTGGGGAAAGTAATGAAGTTTGAAGAGTTCTGAGAAATTATGAGGGAACTGGAGGTTTAAAACAACTTTTACAAAATAAATCAGCAAAATTATGTTAGTTTTTGTTCCAGATGGCAAATGAAGGGCTCACAGGCTAGCTAAAGCCTTATGAAGTAATTAATTCCCCATGTTAATTTTAGTGATGTGCCACACAGCAGCACCTGAAGGTCCCATCCAGCCCTGGGACCCCCTAGTTGTAGCACTGCCCAGGTAGGTTACAACAAATCATCTGTACCACTCAGAGTCCACAACAAGACCTGGCCAAAAATTTCCCTAAGGGCCAATTTTTCAGGTGGAAATTGAAATGCCTGCAAAATCATCTGTCCTAACCCAGCTCCAACCATTCTGAGTGGTGGGAATGAGCACAGACAACTTATGCCCTGCAGATACCTGTCCTCCTACTGCTGGGAATGCTCTGGTTTGGGCTAAAGGGCACCTCCCTGGAAATCCTGTATGTTTTTCTGTGCAAGGACGTAGGAATGCCTCTGGGAGATGTTGGACCCACTGCAGTCAACCAGGAGTCTGTCCACAGGCATGCAAAAGCTCCTGTGTGCAGAGCTCCTGGTACCCAGGTGTGTGTCCTTGCACAGAAAACACCAGGAGCAACTAAGTCATGGTGACAGCGATGACAGCAAAACTAAGAAACATCATCTAAATTGAAGGTCAGCTTTGCTCCTTTTTTTTCCTTCTATAAGAATAAAAATTGTTGCAGATTCAGTAGACACCATCAAATTTTGATCTAAGGAGGTGTGTGGATAAGATAAGCAAACAGAAAAATAGCTAAAGACACTCTTCTCAGGAGACCCAAGATCTTTTGTTCTCAATCCTAAAATTTAAACCACCTAATTATTTTGGGTGTTTCCATTTTAGACACCTACACAGACTATTTGTCAGAAAATTAATGTGTGCTACTTCTTAGCAAACAACTTCTTCTGTAAGTTTTTATCTTAAACCTGAGGCTTGCAGACCTTCACTTGATTTTGGAAACCAATTGCTTACATATTTAAAGAAGAAAAACATCCCACAAAGTCCATCCTTTCCTTCCCACCAGCTTTGTAAAAGCAGATGTAGTGGATGCTCTGTCTTGGCACAACTTTTTTAAATGTTTTTAGTGCTTTGTTACACAAGTAAGCTGGCCAAGAGAGCTGATGGCACGGTCCCTTGTGTGTGCACCATCTGGACCATTCAGGTTGAGATTAGCTTACACAAACACTTTCTGCATGGAGTTACAAAGGGAGACGGGCAGAGATGCTTTTACCCATTGAAGTAACTGCAGAGAGCAATGATCCATGCAGGCAGCAGCAGAAAATCATTCTTGAACCTGCACATTGCTCAAACCCCCAGGTTAGCATCACCCAGCCGTGAATTCATCAGCATGCTGCTAAGCCACACCGCTGGCATTTGGAGTACAGTGGCCCAACGCGTTATTGATACTTCCTTGAATATTATACAACTGCTTGACAATGTAATCCATCACGAGAGTGAAAGCAGATAATTTCCTGGGAGCACACTGAACTCCTGTATTCAGCTCCCTTTCTGGTTAAGCCCACTTGCTGGTCCCATTGTGCTGCTGTCTGTTCTTCGAATTGCCGTTTGTAAATTGCTCTATGTACAACTAACTCTTGCGTAAAAGGCTTCAACAATAGCAATATACAGTCAAATGCACATAATTGCTTTGACAAAAGAAATAGAAATCCCATCAAGGCACATAAACACCAGTCCCTGTGTACTGCAGTTTAAAATAGATTATGCCCTATGGCCGGCAATGTACTTCTGCTATCATTATCAGCCTTCTAAATCAGAAGCCAATTATTGCTCCAACAAGGCATTCATTAGTAATCTGGACAGAGATCATGCAGATGGTATGTAACAGCTGGAAGTGGCAAAGGAAATCAGAGAAGCGGTGTGACAAAGGCACAGGTAGAGCAAGCGGAGCTGCAGCCCTTTGCAAAGACCTGGCCACATGCTTCAGCTGACGAGATGATTGATTCCTGCTGCTGCGGGATCTCAAGCTGATCCTGCCAACGCCAGGTCTGTGAGCCACTGTGACCTGCAAACTATCAGCTCCGATAGCCCTAAGGGACTGGGTGCCACCGTCACTGAGCACCAGCCCAGGCTGGGTGTGCCCTCTGCAGCATGAACACATCCAGGGGGCTTGATGGGAGCACTTCTCTCATCAGGGCTGTGTTGCTGTTGCTCCTACCCAAGGCAGGAGCACAAGCTTTGACCCTGCAGCTCTGTGGGAAGGGCAAGGCCTGGCTGGCTGGCTCGTGTGCTGGGGATGGACAAGGTTCCTCCCCACACATTTTGCTCCCTGAATTCTGCGCTGATGCACGAGTGGACTCTAATGCTCCTCAAAGGCATCGTTTGCCAAGCTGTGCCTTTGAGTCTGCTGTTCTCTCTTGTCTGCATTTGGAAAATGCAGCTATGGATAAAGTGTGGAGGGAAAAAACCATTGGTAACTCTGCCTATAAAACTAGTTATATTTTATAATGCGGAGTCCAAGAGCTGTGGCTATCTTTAAACTGGCTGAAGACATAACAAGAACCCTACAGGTGCGTGTTCAGAGACATCTGGGTGAATCACCCACAGATCAGTGACAGACTTCCAAGATTTTGGAGGGGAGAAGAGGGGGAAGGAGAAAGGGATGGTGCCAAAGACAGCAGCTCAGCAGTTCTGAAACTGAGAGTGAGACCTGGAATGAAGACACTGAGGCAGCCTCTCAGTTTGGTTAAAGGGGGAAAGCGCTCCTGCTCGCCTTGCTCAACTGGCACATCAGCATGCCAGGTAAATGCCAGTTACCTTCCAGTTCCCTGCTTGTGTGTGTTTGCTCAGTTTGTTATTTTGTTCTGTTCTGTTTTGAGGTGTGTTTTTGTTTGTTTGTTTGTGGTTGTTATTTTTGTTTGTTTTTTTCTTTTTTTGCATGTAGCAGTTCTGCACTGCCATCCACGCTGCTTTCCCTGGAGTCAAAAATGCTGTGAAGGCAAGAGAAGACATGGCTTTCTCTGGAGAAAATGCTTCCAGAGAGCACGGAATGAATCTGGACCGGTGGCAAAACTGACAAATAACAGGACAACAAAAACAAAACCAGCAAATGCTGAATTTTTAAACAGTGTCTTACAAAACTCTTTCACTGAAGACAATTACTCATATTGTCTCATTAAAACACCATCATGTGGGCCTCCACAGCAGGTGCTGATGCACACGCACTAGATCTCCACTGCTGAATTACACATTTGCAGGAGTGGCTTTCTGACACTACATGAAGAATGCAGTTGCTCTTATTTCCTCTCTGGTCTGTAAAGTTTCTACAAAGACTGGTCCATGGGCGAAGCTGTGGTTGCTTTCACCAGAGTCAGGATTCAGCCCCTGATGCCGCTCTCTTTCCCAGGCTCTCTCATGCAGCGCAGTGCACCACCTGGTGTACTTCTTGACACAGCAGCATCCCGAGAGCAGTGGGGGAGCACACAGGAGTGCACGAGGATCTCACAACACCCTGCATCTTAGCAATGAGCTAAGCCTGTTCTCCCAGTCTCTTTTTTAAGCCTTCACCAGGTGAATCCTGCCCTCTTTCCTACCAGTGAAAGTGCTGGGATTTGCAGGAGCTCGCAGAGGTGGGCAGGCTGTCAATAACCACTGTTGCATGCAGACACTGCTCCCTTTTCTCCACTTTCAGCTCTTCAGAAACAGCTTTTTAGGGCATAAGAAAGTGGAGTCAGCGATGCAGAGATGCAGTACAGAGGCTGCTCAGCTTCACCTTCCCCATGAAGGTGGCATGGAGCTCAGCACCCACCTTGTTCCCAGGCCAGGCTTGATATTTGTGATTGGATGCAATTTATTCGTGATGAAAAAGCTGATTTGCTTGTAGGGAGGATAAGTGCTGGTTGGTTACAAAGCACCTTTACACACACACCTCCATGAGGAGCTGCATACAGGACAGGTTCACACAAGGCCATGGTGCATGGGCAGCTGTTGGCTTTACCTGTGCAGGGACATGTGCTTTATTTCCTGCTGCACAGCCCACACCAAAGCAAGAGCATGCCTCGCCACTGAAGTTTCTGCAGGTGCCATGGCATCATACAGGGACAGAAGCTGGTATCACTGGCCCTGAGTGCAGGGAAACTGGGGCAAAACAGGCAAAGGAGTCTCCAAACTCCTTCAAAGAAGCAGCAGCAGGGATGCTGGGGTTATGTCATGAGTTGGGCTTACAGCCGTCAGCACTGACTTTTTCAATGTGCTAATAAAAAGCAGGCAACAAGCCTGGCTTATCAAGAGATTGGCTTGAAAAAGTCATAATCTTAAAAAGAGTGTTGTGAATCCTGGTTGCTGGAAAGTGACCAATTTCCACAGGTTTTTGCACTATGGCCGCAGGTGCTGGCTTTTCTGTCCCCCCACAAGCCCAGCCCCAAGGACTGAGGTTTGCTCTGCTGCAGGGTTTGGTTCCCTCCTGAAGGCATGTCTCATAAATGCCTGTGTGGCTCAGGTAATTATTTCCCTCTCCTGCTAATTAGGTCCTTGGACTCCCAGGAGCTGGGTAAGCCATGCGCAGTGCCAGGGGCAAGGAGGTGGCAGCGATGCCCACACCACTGCCACAGCGATCAGCCCACCTGTACCTACTTACCTTGATTAACTGCAGCTTCTTGAGCATTTATGAGTTTTTTTGTTTTGCTTTGTTTTATTTTGTTTTGTTTTGTTTTAAAGCACAGGGTGATGTGCCCGCATCTATAGTCAGCCTCAGCCTTTTCTCTCTAGTACATATTTAGTTCAGATGAGCATGTCTGGCTATGTTTGCATTTCAGTGACACAAGAAGCACAAGTGACACAATACGTTGCTATAGAGACAGCTACAATTTGCATCTTAATTAAGCAGTGACAGATGCCCTACTGATAAAGGCAATCTTTAGCCATGGATCTCCACTGGCTTTAAAGTTACAACATTTCCACTTATTAGTGGGTGCTTCTGAAAACAGAATTTTAGCAGGTGATTGGCAGAGCATTGTGTCTCAATGTTTTTGCTGCTCTGCTGTTCTGTTGTGAGTAGGTATTTCTCACCAGTGAGCCATTCAGATACTCTGGACTCATAGCAGAGTGGGACTGGGGAAATTCTGGCTGCTTCTGCATGGCATAGACCCCATTGCTTGAGGTGGGGGGGAGATGTGGGGGCACATGAAGAAACTGCAGGAGCCAGCAAGGCCAAGTCAGTCACTTGTGCCTCAGGCAGACTGCATGGGGATGCCCACAGCAAGACCTCGCTGCATGCTGGCAGCACCTTGCTGGGTGTTATCTCCAGATGAAGGCTGATCTGTGCTGGGAGATCCTTCACTGTGCACCGTCCTGAAGAAAAGTGATCAGTAAGGGAACGGCCTCAGACTTGGGCATGATGCTGGCAGTGCAACGCCAAGCTACCCAACAGGGCTCCAAAGGCTGGGGAGTCGAGAACTTGCAGGGCAGTGGATGCCCACGCTGGATTTCCAGCCCTGGCAGTTCTTGTCCAGTCATTTAATACCAAAACCCTGATCCATCTCTTCTGCACTGAAGGGATTTCAGGATGCCCAAGGAGTGATGATGGGAAATCCAACAAACCTGGCAAAAAAGTAGATCTGAACTTGTGACCATGTGGTCTCGGAGGGTGCACAGTCTGGGCATTAAACCAGACAGAGCAGATCCTTAGAGATGAAGCTTGTGGCTCATCTCCACAGACAAAATTTAATCTCACCTGGCATATAGCATCAACTGAACACTTTGGAACATGCCAGCTTTGAAATCAGGAAGTAACTTGGCCACGAGGATGGCAGAGGGCTACATTCCCTCTAGGTGAGGATGAGCTTCTCCACGAGAGCTGTAAAAGAGGTTGTTGCATGAGCACCAGAGCTTCCAGTCTGGTTTCTTTTACCTTTATCCCACAGTTGATTTCCTGGTCTAAGAGACAGTGTGAGTGTAAATCAAAGTTCTTCTTCCTGTTTCAGTGGGTTTTATTCAGATTTCGTTCATACTTGCAAAAGCTTTTTCCCTGTGATTTTGCTGGCACATTATATGGTCTGAGCACACATTGCAGAGGTCCACAATGCATCTTTCACCTTTCTGGCCACTAATTTCCCCAAGTTCAGAAGAAATCAGTTATCTTTGCAACTCTTTTTCACCTGCAGAACTTCCTGAAACCTGGCCAAAGGCTCAGGAGGAATGCGGATAGACACCAGACTGGCTTCTATGTACAGTATAGGAAAATAATATAGATCAGTTGCAGCCAGTTTATAGGGTTTCAGCCCAAATGATTACATCTCTGCAGGTATATCCTGGCAATACTTGGTGCAGGGTTCTATTCTGCAGAAGACAATTCCTACATCAGAGGCATGGATTAGGCCAGGCAGATAATGGGACTGGGGAAAAATGCAGGCGCAGCTGATCACAGAAAATCCCCGTTAACTCACATTGCTGCTCCACTGCGGCACCTCCCCATATTTATGGCAGAAAGGAGAGGATGTTTCTTGTTCTGACGAATAAAACCAGAGTTAGCAGTCAGGTCAGGTCACCCCCGGGAGGATCACTCAGGCCTCGCGCTCCTCTGAGCTCGATGGCATGCTGAGCAGCTCCCGCACTTGAAGGGCAGGAGGCCCGTGCCTGAGTACACCAAAAAGTTAATTGGGAAGAGCAGCAGTGGAAAAGGCCTGACCTTTTCCTGAATTGCAGCCCAATGCCAAGCAGCAGAGGTCATCTAATTAACGGGGAAAAATGATGCTGGAGGAGAGCTTTCTGCCTTGAAGGAGTGATTGTGGGTCGTTAGCATCGTGTCCCTTTGCGTTCAGGGTGAGATGTTCCTCGCAGTGAGAAAGTGATACTTTGCCCTAGGACATGGATGGCCACCAGCAGCACCGAGCTGGCTCCTGGGGCTCCATAAGTGTTGCCAGAGGTTGGTTATAGCCCCCATAACCTGCTGAAATGCTGCCCCTGATTCTTGAGGCTTCTGCTGCCAGTAAAGTTGAATTTTATTTGGAGGGAAGCAGCCAGGCAAGGCGAAGATTTTTAGACCTAGCAACTGCCTACACTATCAGCTAAGAGAGAAGACCATTTCTGTACCTCAGACTCTTACTGTATCCAAGCCCTAACAGTCTTTCTGCTCTCCATGGGCATTCAATTTAAAAAGAAACTCCTCATCAGCACTGTGTAAAATATTCCCCAGGTTACCCCCCAGGCTCCAGCAAGACTGAGCTGAAAGGTCTCCTCCAGGTTTGTTCAATGGGCTGTGTCTCCACAGCGTATGCACCGGGGTGTTTCTCATTTCGCAGGTTAACAAAGGTTTTCCTCATCCATTTTCTGATGAATGAAAGCAAACAATTACTGCTTGGCATCTCAGGATATCAGCTAACAGCATATCTGGCTTACACAGATAAACTCAACTCCTTTGTTCTTCAGAACATTCAGAAATCATGTTAATCTTCAGCAAGGTGCTGTGAGTATTTTTACAAGGTGTGTATTAAAAGCAATTGAATCAAGGTATTGATCTTTCCTCCGCGTTGATTTTTGGCAAATAGTATAAAAATTTGTAGCCAGCCTGATCCCCAGGACTGGGAATGTCTGGTTTTGGGTGTGATGAGATATCCTGTATTCAGATCATTCTCCACACTGTACTCACCAGGCAGTCTTAAAAAGCCATGGGGAGTGCAGAAGAGAACTGCAGCTCACCTTCTTCAACTCCTGCTACCTTGTACAATTGGTAAATTTAAAGTTAAGACCAGAAAATCAATCAGGATGGATCTAATTATACTTTCTCTTAATCAGAACAGCCTAGCCTTTTGCTTAGTCAGAGGCTCAAAACAAAGTGGCTGGATAACACATGAAGTCAAAAAAGTGAACGGAGCAGCTAGCCTGTCAGGCACGTCACCACCAGCCATCCCCAGAAATACGTCTCCACCGCTACAGCAAACAAGGACGTGGCATGAAATCTTCCACAACTCATTGCTGCAGGGTGATGGCACCCAAAGAAGTACCAAAAAAGTGGGTAGAACTTCAGAGAAGTACTGGATGCTCTAAGAGACGGAAACAAGTGCTGACAAGTAAAAGGATGGCTGTTCGGAGGATCACGGAAAAAGCAAGAAGCTGGAATCTTGTATCACAGACCCCTTTTAAAGAGCAGAAATGTAGTTCAGATAACACTTATTAAAGAACGTTCTCCAGAGGTTTCTGTTTGTTAGTCTCACACCAGCTTTGTTTATTTTGGTTGTACAGAGAGCCACCAATACATGTGGAAATAAAAAGCAAATGGGGATTACCAGGGCTGTATATTAGAGAGCTGCCAGGTTACTAGAGCATATATTTAGCAAGCTTGAAACCACTTTTTTAAAAAAAATCTAAATTTCTTACATTTTACATGTAATTTATTACAGTAATTTTCTTTGAGAAGAAACGTAAGCAGGTGTAACTGAGATAATTACTCCTTTTGGCAAGAATTATACCTGCTTAGATAACAGAAACCTACAAGCCCCATGTGATTAGGAGCCTCAGTGTCCCGGTTTAAAACAGGAAAGGTACGGGTAAATAAATGCCGTAATTAAAACTGACATTTTTTGGTTGGCTGCTAACAGTGACCACAGGGATGAAAAATGACATTAGTTCCACCCCAGGCAGAGACACCGCTCACTGTAAGAGGTTCGGGGAGAGCATTAAGCAGTAACGAACTGGCTTACAGCTCTGGTCCGAGGATGCTCCAGAGCGTTGTCTGGCACCAGTGCCAACGGAGAGGTGCCAGCTCTCCAGTTCTCATTAGAACCAGTGCCTGCAAATGTACTCTGTGGATGAGATGGGATGAGAAAACTCTGCATCTGGGGACAAAAAGTTCCTTTCAATCCTCCAGGTCCCCAGGGATGAGGAGGTGATGTGGTGTTGGAGAAGAGCATGGCAGATGGGAAGCTCTGGAAATTTGGGGATTTCAAAGATTGTGATACCAAGACAAGATGGTACCAAGACAAGCTCTGGGTACCAGGAATACTCAGAGTTTTCCATCCCCAGTTTACATTTACCATTGAGGAGCTGTTCTGGGGGTCACAAGGACGAGACTTCAACCAATCTTGTTGGCCAACATGGCTAAAGCACTCGGTGTCTCATCAGGAAGCCCAAAACACCATTCTTGGTAGCTACATTGGGTGCTCTCTTGCAGGGAAATAAAAAATGTTGTAGCAATTTCACAACGCTGTGACATCAATCAGAATTCATAAGGAGCTTCCCTAAATCATCACATATTGTAACTACACTGTGTCTTGCCAGTAACTGGCTGTGAATGTTTAAAGCAGTGCCACTTGTTGCAGTGTCTCTAGCTGTGTGCTTCCTTTCCCACTCTTCATGAGGTAGAAGCTTAGCTATTTTTTTCCGGCCAGCACGGCAGCACTAAATCTTGAGGGTGAGTGTTGCACTTGTGCCTGAGGGCAGGCTCATGTGGCCCCAGCCCAGTGCCATCTATTGAGCAGCCAGGCCAGCAATACCTTTCCTCTAATCTCTGCAGGAAATTCGTGGGTGCTGGCTATCTGTTGACAATCATTTGCTTTTCCTTTACATGAAATAAAACACAGAGGTCAAATTTTTCTTGCAAGTGGTCAGTGCCATGAATTGCACCAAAGGAACCAGTGTGGGCAACCACAAGAGGAGCAAAACAGCACAAATGCAGTCAGCACCAGCCCATGGCTTGTGAAAATCATGTTTTCTAATCTTTAAAAATTAGATAGAAGTGGTTTAAAATAAGTGCTCAGCAGAAGATTGATCAAAACAACTTTAATTAGAGACATGAGGCTATTTACACTGGCTTTTGCTTTTCTAATTTAGCTTTAATTTTCATGCTTGAGGGTAAACAAGCAAGCCAAAACTCAAGTGGCTTAGGGGAAACTTGTGCTTTTAATGACAGCATCTCTCACCCTGCACTGCAAAATAGCAACAGAGATGACCAGGGAACAGCAATCCAGGAGCTGACACTTTTGGAATTGCTTCAGGTCTGTTGATGTGATGTGTCCCTTGCTCTGTGCAGCAGATCCTGACCATTGCTCCAGGTCACCATCCTGCTCAGAGCTGGTTGCATTGTCTGCAGCTGGGAACTCAATTCACCTTACCCTTATGATGGTGATGAGGTTGATGCTGCAAAGTGTAAGCGTGAATAATTGGTACTTTCAACTGCCAGGGGTGCAGGGATGGAAGGAACTGATCCCAGCAGTGGCTGGCATTATGCAGAGAGTTTGTTAGTCAGGCATTTGTATTTGGCATGCTGCCTGATTGCATCACCCAGCTGTAACTCTCCTTAGCTCTGTAGTTTTGGGATAAGCTGGAGGCGAGATGCACACCTGGCAGCACACTGGCTGGAGCACCTGAACCCATTTGTGTAACGAGCATCAGGCAAAGGCAGCCATCCCCCAGCTGTGTGCATCATCCCACCCGTCCTCATCATACAGACCTGAGGCAACTCAGGATGCAAGGGGAAAATTCAAAGCCCTAGAAGTGTCCTTCTANAAAAAAAAAAAAAAAAAAAAAAAAAAAGAAAAAAAAAGGAAAGCAGAGGGAAAAATGAGTAAATGACCATTTCCCTAGGTGACCAGTGTTTTTAATAATAATAATAAACAGTAGAAATGAAAGTGTACTGCCTGTTTAGAAAGAAGATAGAGAAGGAAATAAGCTGGTAGGCTAGTCAGGATCCACTTAGCAAAGTTCAGATAACTGATAAGCAGAAGGTAGATAACTGGTATTCAAAAGTCCTAGCCATGAAAACAAGAAAAACAGCCTATTCCTGCTGATTCATCTTTGAGTATTACAATAACCCTTTTCAGGCATTTTGTAGCTTTCTTGAGATACCTCACTGTTGGCTGGATGTTCTTTGTGGAATTTTCTCCTGCAAAAAGGGTTAAGTAGCAGGATAGATGCAGTGAGAGCCAAGTGAACTACTAAATCTTCAGAATAAGCAATATATGGAGTAACTGCTTTCTCCACCTGAGTGCTGAGAACTAAATGGAAAAGCGGGCAATAGCAATAGCACCCAACTTGACTATCTATGCTTAGAAGGCATTAATGACCACTTTTTCTCCATTTACCCCCAAAATAATCAGAAGAACATAACACAGACCCCCTATGCTGGGGAATAAGTCTTGCTGCGGTGATCATGGCCTCCCCTTGCAGCTACCTGCTTTTGAGATTGGTTACACGTTTTTGCTGGTGGTTAATCAGCTCCAGGAGCTGTTTATTCCTGTGCACCTTGCACCATCACGGAAACCATGGCTGAATCCTCCCTGGTGAACTGAAGAGTGCCAGCTCCTCGGGTGCCTCCGGACACTTGGGTTGTAATCAGTATAGCAGGTCACGGGTGCCAAAGCTGTGATGGTAACGAGCAAAGGAGACGTCTTAAAGGTCAAACAGCAGAGCTGCACGTACTGATGTGGAATAAATAGCAAGGCAGCCAGTTTCCTGAGCTCTGTCTGCACTCTTGTGAGATGGGAGGAAAGTAAAGGAAAACCTAATGTACGAAATGTGAGCTATCCATCTGAGAAAAGTTAGTGGAGGAGAAGGAACAAACCTATTCAGAAATAGGAGCTGTATCAGAACTGGCGCAGATGGACAAGGGCCATAGGTTTCAGGGGAGTCCAGGCACTCTGAGGCTGGTGAAAAGAGCCAAAGCACATCCCTCCACAGCACACCTCGCCTGTCCCTGAAACATCTGAGAACCTCCCTGGGGATACAATGACTGTCCTTTGGAAATTAAATCACTGGCTTTGCTGACAGTACAGGGAAACGAGTCATTGCCTGAGATTATCATGTCTGACCCTTCTGAGCAGCCTCAGATTCCTCCTCCAGATCTCTGAAATCCCAGCCCACCCCTGGAAGAACCAGCCCTGGGCCCACCAGGAGATGGGAGCCCAACTGAACAGAGATGGGGTCACCCCACAACAATGGTCCCACATGGATGAGTGGGAACCCAGCCTGGAAGCCTCAGCTGCCCCTCTCTTTTTCCTTCTCTTCTTCAGCTACTTCTTCATCCAGCCCCATCAATTGTTCATAAGTCTTAATCTGGCTATACTACGAGTGGGGGAAAAAACTTCTAGCAGGCAAACATTTAATTATTTTTTTTCATATTCCCCCCAAAAATCAGTTACTAATGACACTTACAAGACAAAACTAACAGCATGACATATGCTGGCTGTGACTGCAGTCTAAAGCAGAAGAGGTGATAAGAACCAGGTAAGAAGAAGCAAATAAAACTTGAATTGATCAAACACCCACAAGCGTTACACACACTTTCTGAGCCTATGACATCTGGGTGAAGGGCTGGTGTCCCTCCCTGCTTGCCCTGCTTACCACAGCCCTGTGTGTACTCTTTCTTCAAGTGATAAAGCTCAATTAATACAACGTTTCAGACCAAAAGCTAACTAAGCAAAAATTAAAAAAAAAAAAAAAAAGAAAGAAAGAAGGAATTAGAAATGAGCTTATACAGTAAGGTTGGTGCAAATGATTCCCTCACCTCAACATGGCTGCTTCATGCAGCCGGGTGGGAAGAAGGTCTTCCACTGCAACAGTATAACTAGGGCGGAAAGTCATCAGTGGAAGAGGCTCATAAAGCTCTGAAGGAGATAAAAAAAACTCTGTCCTCTCAGAAACCTAGGGCAGGCATAAATATCACTGCTGAAACCCTGTAATACCTGACTTGAGCGATTACGGGTGTGAAACGAGATACAGCACTGTGTGAGTTGTACTTTGAGTAGAGGGCAAATGGGAAACACAAGTCATTACAAAGCAGGCTCTTCATGTCTGAGCAATAGCAGCTGAGAATGAGCAAAAAATGAAAGCTGGGAAATGAAGACACACAGCCCGGACATGCTTCACCACCCACCAAGTGTGGGCAATTTCTGGGGATGGGTGGCAGGGAGGTGACACTCCAACCAGCTCACAGATGTTTTCATAACCATCAGTGGAGATCCTTTGGCATCAAGGTCAAGAGGACAAAAGTGTCTGGCTCCAAGGAAGGACCAGGAAGACAAATAATCTTTTACTGAGGCTAAAACCAAAAAACTCCTATTTTCCTATTGCAAGAAAGAGGAGTTTTACTACTTTGATCTCACTAATGCTTTGAACCTCAAGGGCAAACTGGAGAACCTATGTCTATCGTACACAATAAAAATGATTGAGAGAATTTGAGGCTGATATAAAGCAGGAAAGGAAGGTAGAAATACAAGGCTACATCAGCATGAACATGGCACAAGTGAGCAGGGAAGGAACAAGTAAACTGGGGACTGGAAAACAAAACTTTATTACGGACATAACTTGGAGCCAGAAAAAGTCTTTGTCAATGAAATGGACTCACTTTTTCTTGTTTCAAGCCTTGCCTGTAACAGACTGCACCTATATTGCCCCAAGTCCTGTTGTGTTATCAAGTTGATATGCTCATTTCTTTTTCATTTTCCCTTATATTCCATAATCTTCCTGTTTCTAAGGGTGAAAAATATGTCTAATCAACTTCTGAATTTCACTTGCATTTTAGTAAAGATGGACTTCACAACAAATATCAAAGTAGAAAAAAAACGTTTGAGAAGCATTTTTTCTAAACATTCTTCTATTCAGCTGATAAGGTCTTGGACTCATTGCAGTCAAACCACTGAGATTATCAGGAATGTTTGCAAAGACCTGACTTATGACTTGCCATTAGAAGAATAATGCAAAAACCATGATTGTTTACTGCAAACACGACCAGCTTCCCCAGGGCAAGCGGCCATCTCTCTGTGTCCCTCTGTCCCACTCCCTGTCTGGACACCCGATGGCCAGGGTAAAGGCACCCAGAGGACATCCCAGGTGTGGCTGCAAGTGCACAGCAGGGCTGGGACTGGAGCAAGGGACAAAGCTTGGGGTCACTGTGCACCGCAACTGTCACAGGGATCCTGCTGGGTGCTCTGTGGTCCCGTCTTCCCATAAGAGCTGTGCATTTGTGAGCTCAGACGTTTTCAGTTTGTTCTTTAGCTATGTGCCTGGATGGGGCCCTTCAGCTCAAGCAGGTCTGAGCCAGGGCAGAGTATTTATCCACAATTTGGTGCTGAGGCGCTATGTACGCTCGTGCTTTTCGGGGCTCTGCTGTGACCTCCCATTGAACAACCAGGTCCAACAGTCCCCCCAAATTTTTCGCAAATGCCTCCTACTCGCTTCCCTTATCTCTTCAATGGTCTCATAGTTATTTAATCTAGCTCCTTGGAGTTTCATTTTCATTTTAATTTCCCCAAGGTTCTCTTACATTTTTTTTTACTGCCTCTATTTCAACATCTGCAATCAGCCCTAATTGAAGTTCTTTCTGGGCTGAGCCATGAGATGTGCATCCCTCTGCTTTCTTAATTCTGCAGTTGAAGGTATTGTATTATCTGGAGAGCTGAAGACAGAAAGTCCTGTTGTACAAATGCTCGGCTTGGATGGGGAGGCTTCTTGATGTTAGAGGTTGAAGTATGAACACAAACACTCGTGTTGTGTAGCCACAGACTGCAAGTCCATGAGGGGCAACACACACCTGTGTGCCCATTTGTATTAATTTTTACAAGATCACAGATGCTCACCTCTGGCTTAATTTGCTGTTAAAGAAAAGGAGCAAAGTGTTATGACCCAAAATGTGCAGTGTGTGACCTGGGTGCCTCAGGACAAACTACAGAAAGCTTGGTGGTTCTGAGACATTTTCTCACTGGAGATGATTAAGCCCTAGGGAACCAAGATAATTCAAAAGCAAAATATGACCCATTACATTTGAAGTGTTGCTTCTAATTTAATTCTAATGATGCTTATGAGAAATGTGATGCCTGTGTGTCTGCTTTATAACTGCAGCATACTCTGTCTCTGAGGCTCTAGGGCCATTTTACGGAGGATCTGTTGATTACCTGTTGTATCTATTGCAAAGCAACTTCAGGCTATTTGGTAGATATACTAGAATTTAGATATTATATTATAACTTCCCTCCTCAGGCAAAGGTTATGTGGCAAAGCCTTGTTTATTATCTTTGTCGTAAAGGCAGCAGCTTTGCCTACTTGAGGCTGAATTATGGATCTGAAAGTATAATCTGGTATGGAATTGTACGAGGAAGCTGTCATGGTTTTTCACAGGTATTCCATATCATGACATCACATAAGGGCTGCTAAGGGGAAACCACAGCCCCCAGAGTGCTCCTGTCCCTTCCCACGTGGTTTCCAGGTCCCAGGAGTTGCTCCCTGCTCTCTTTCACCTCCAATCGCTGCTGTAGACATGCGTAGGTCAGGAGACACTCCCGTACTTTCCAATTTGTTACATTTCATGCTCTCAGTTCCTTTTGTATTGCATTATCTTGCATTCCTTTGCTGTTTTTAGTAAACTAATTGTCTTTTACCTCAATTGCACCTCCTCCGTTCTCACTCCTCTGCCTGGCCTCCATGAAAACAAGACAATCTTTAATTAAGCCACGACAGTTAATTGGGGCCCAATGTGGGGCGCGAGGGTTAAGATAATAGCAGATCCGCCAGAGTGAACTAAAGTAGCGTATCGTGGGCATCGTGCCAGCCTGATAAGTGCCAGCCAAAAATGTATGCTTTTTCACTCATTAAGCATTTTGTCCTGGGAATTAACTCTTCAGTGCTTTGGATGGTACTAGTTAAAACTTATTGGAGCTTGTTTAAGAAGATTACATTCTTTTTTGGATTATTCTCTTATTTTATGACGATATAAACACTGGTAGGGACATCAATCCGCATAGCATGGCGTGTTCTGAGCTTCAGAAATCACACTCTGGAGAGATCCAGTAATCACACTCCCTACTCTGATTTTTTGGGGAACCCGTCTATGGGAGGAACAGGAGAGGAAATTTTTAAGCATTTCTTCGATTTTTCCTCCTTTCACGGTTTCCCTCCTTTCTCTTTTGAGAATTTTGTATATTTTTGAAATGCTCAAACCAGCATAATCATACTGTTAAGTCCCCTGAATGTGTTCCAGTTTTTCAGTCGGGGATCTGCCCCAAAACTGGATAATATTGAGTGGCAGGGAGGGTGGAGGAGTATGGGAAAAAACTTAGAGAAATGGGCACCCCCAGTATCATGGAGTTTTACTCCTGAACACCTGCAAAATCCTGAAAGTTCAGGTGAGTGTTTAGGGGAATGCTGTAGCTCCGGCAGATCTAAGGAGGCACAAATTCTTTGGGGCCTGGCTTATGCCTATCAAGCCCTGTTTGACACTATTCAGGGAAAGGGGATTGTCTCTGAGCCCATAACAGAGGCTCAATCAGAGAAAAACCCTGTGTCAGTATCAGTTGCCCCTGTAGAAAGAAAAAAATGGCAGCAAATATAATCTCGCTCAGAACGGGAAGAGGAGAAAGAGTCAGAGGATGAGGCACCAAAACCAAAAAAGCCACCAGCACAACCATCAAAGAAATCAGCAGCTCAAAAGCAAGAGGATACTGAAGATTGTGTCACCATCCACCCTCTGTCCCTTAGTGAGATCCGAGATGTACAAAAATATTATAGCCAAAACCCGGGTGCACACATTGCCACCTGGCTGCTCCTATGCTGGGACACTGGAGCCAGTAGCGTGAATTTGACAATAGGCGAAGCCCACCAGCTGGGATCTCTCACTAAGGACCCAGCTATTGACAGATGAGTTCACCAAGGGTGGGTTGATGAATATCTCTCTCTCTCTCTCTGGAAACGGATCTTGTCTGCTGTGAGGGAGAGGTACCATTTTAAGGAGGATGTGATGCCCCCCTCGACCAAGTGGGCCACCATGACCAAGGGCATCCGGTACCTAAGAGAAAAGGCTGTGGTAGAGATGCTGCATGACATCTCGTTTACACATGTCAATCCCCATGCAGTTCCTGACCCCGACAGAGTCAGGTGCTCACCAGCTATGTGGCAGAACTTCACACAATCTGCACCATCATCGTATGCCCGCACACTGGCAGCAATGAGACGGGAAGAGAATGAGAGGCCCCAGCTGAACAAATTAATTAGCAGGCTCCAAGAATATGAAGGAAATTTCGCCTTCTCCATCGTCTCAGCTGTACAGAAAATGTCCAGCAACCTTTCCAACAACCTCACTAACATGTTCAACCAGATGAACTCTGAGATCTGGCAAATCAGAAATGCCCCACCTGTACGAACCAACATCTCAACTATCAGAACCAGACGTCCTCCCAGTTCTTCTGCCCAAGTGAGAGGTAACAGTGGGGACACACCACGCACCACCTTGTGGTTTTACCTAAGGAATCATGGGGAAGGTATGAGGAAATGGGATGGAAAACCCACTTCAGTCCTGTAGGCATGGGTAAATGAGTTACAAGGGAGAGCCCCAAGGGAGGGCTGCTCCATGAGAATGGCCGCCCCAGTTGCTACTGATAACCAGCCTCTTGCTGTGGATCCACAAGAAAAGAGTTGTGGATGCAGATGTAACTGCCAGAATTAGGGAGGCCCTGCCTCTGGCCAAGGGGAGGAGAGGGATAATCGAGTATATTGGACTGTGTGGATTCAATGGCCTGGCACATCAGAACCACAGAAGTAGGAGGCTCTGGTGGACACAGGTGCAGAGTGCACTCTAATGTCATCATGTCATAAAGGGACAAAATACATTGAAATTAAAGGAATGACAGAGGGATCTCAAGTGTTAACTGAGTTGGAGGCTGAAGCCAGCCTCACTGGGAAGGACTGACAAAAGCACTCTATTGTGACTGGCCCAGGAGCTCCGTGCCCCACATAGGTCAGGAGACACTCACGTACTTTCCAATTTGTTAGATTTATTGCTCTCAGTTCCTTTCAAGTTGAACGGGAGTCAGCAATGCTCCCTTGTAGCAAAGAGAGCACCTTGCACACTGTGCTTCATTAGCAGGAGTGCAGCCACCGGTTCAAGGCAGTGATTTTTCCACTGAATCGTGTTATGGCTCTTGGGATGCTCAGGGCCCTACCAGAAGAGAAGATGGAGCCAGATATTCTTACAGGTGCACAGGGATAGGAAGGGACATAGTGGACACAAGCTGGAGTGTGGGAAATTCCAGTTAAATTCAAGGAAAAGAAAAGATTCCCAATTAAGGTGTGAAAAGCCCCAGAGATACAATGGAATCTCCATCCTTGAAGCTAATCAAAGCTTAACTGTACATGGCAAGCCACCTGATCTAGGTGTGTCCTGGGACTGCATGGCGTCTAGAGGCTCCCTCCAGCTGAAATCTCTCCACCAGCTGGTGATGCATGCCTTCCCTGTCTTCCCCAACCAAACTGGAACAACCAACACACACGAGTGACAAAATCCAGCGCTACTGTTGTGAAGTCCATAGAGCTACACTAATACAAGAGAAATCTACACTCTGTACTTCCATTCTCTGTGTACCAGTAATAATTTGACAAGCAGTTGCATGCTTATCAAATAACAGAAAAAATCCCTCACTGACTCCATTTCTCACTGCACAGTTCACACCACACTTTAAGCTATTAGCACTGTAATACATAAATAATGCTTTCTTATTTAGCAGCCTTATTAAACCCTGGAGACTGACTTAAGCCCCTAGTTTCTTACATTATTAAGCTTGCCATTCATTATTAGATCAGTTTGAGTTTATTGTAGCTCTGAGCTAAAGACTATTAAAAGACAAAGTTGGCATTTACATAACATTAAGACAGCACAGGCCAATGGGAAGTTGAGGGAATCAAAGTTAAAGCAGATACTTCACCATTAATGTTCACTAACGAAGAAGAATGCCACTGGAAAGAATAATCTTCTGCACACGAGCTGGGGCCATGCCATAGCATCCAGGGGCAACCCTGGCTCTGTGTACAGACCGGGGGACAAGGGCCTGGAGAGCAGTCCTGTAGAAAGGGATCTGGGGTTCTGGGTAACAGCAAATTGAATCTGAGTCAGCAGTGTGCTCTGGAGCCAAAAGGGCCAGCTGTGCCCCGGGGTGCACCAGGCCCAGCACTGCCAGCCAGGCGAGGGCAGGGTTTGTCCTGCTCTGTTCTGCCTGGTGCGGCCTCACCTTCAGCACTGGGTGCAGGTTTGGGTGCCACAATGTAAGAAGGACATAAAGCTGTTAGAGAGCATCCAAAGGAGGGCTGTGAAGATGGGGAAGGGTTGGGAGGGCAAGGGGTGTGAGGAGCTGCTGAGGTCCCCTGGTTTGTTGGGCCCAGAGCAGAGGAGGCTGAGGGGAGGCCTCATGGCGGCCCACAGCTCCCTGCCAGGGGAGCAGAGGGGCAGGCGCTGAGCTCTGCTCTCTGGGGACAGCGACAGGGCCGAGGGAATGGCATGGAGCTGTGTCAGGGGAGGGTCGGGGGGTGTTAGGAAAAGGTTCTGCCCCAGGGGGTGGTGGGCATGGCACAGGCTCCCCAGGGCAGTGGTCACGGCCCAGAGCTGCCAGAGCTCAGGGAGCGTTTGGACACCGCTCTCAGGTTTGGGTGGTGCTGTGTGGGGCCAGGGGTTGGACTCAGTGATCCTTGTGGGTCCCCTCCAAATCAGGATATTCTGTCATTCTGTGATTCTATGATCTGCATCCATGGTAATGGATGTGGTTGTTTCTGTTGGCCAGCGGTGTTCCAGGTCCTGGATGAGGTAATGGCCATGGAGCAGCTGGGCTGTTTGGAGACGAGACAGGGCAGTTTTGGTACTCTTGGCAGAAGCAGGTACAGCCTGTTTTTCTCCAGGAGTTCCCTGTCTGGCTCTTGTCTAATGTAAAAGGAAAACCTTAATGAGTTCTTCAATCTGATCAGAGTGGTGTGATGCCCTGAAGAAGAGATAGGAGGTGTCCGTACCCACGGCCATTTTGTGCTCTACAGCGTCTGGCACACACGTGTGGTTAGCACAAAGTGCCCATCTGCACACATTCCAGATGCAGGTTGGGCTGCAGTGCTGCACATCTCCACACATCTCCGGGCTTTGTGCTGGTGATCTAACCCCGGCCTGGAAACAAGAGTGGCTCTAATCCCGTGTGTCTGTCAAAGTGCGTCTCACTGGCCAGAAATGCTGAGGTGTGCAAAGTCTGTGTGCCTCCTTTTTTTTTTTTTTTTTTTTTTTTTTTTTTTTTTGTCCAATAGAATTGAATAAAATGGGCTCCTGGGAAAAGTTCAGACCAGCCATGGTATTCAGCCCACTCCCCACCCGACCTCCATCCCGCTGCAGGAGGCAAGTCTACTTGGGAGGGAGAACGAGAAGAGAACTGCTGCTGTTACAGATGCTTAGAAGGAGAGATCCTGCACTGCCTCTCTGTTGATGGACTTTACCCCATTTTTTACTGACAACTTGATTTGCAGGCAAAGAAATTTTCAGTATCTGAATTTTTGTTATACAGCTCCAAGATCCTATAGAAGAAAAAGCCATTTTCTGACCATCTTTCAAAATACCACCTTTCCAGAGTGCACCTTCTTGCATTTTTATTTTCAATTCCTACGAGTCTGTGCCCCAACACAAATTCTAAATTCTCTGATGTGTTTCTCAAAAGGATCCTGCAAAAATCAAATCCCCACTTTTGAAAAAGCAAAGATTTATGTTTCTCAGCATTTGTTCCTACAGAACACACCTTTGATCTTTGTCATCTACATTTCATTTCTTTGCCATAGAAGGGGTGTTATGGCAAAGTTATTTGATGTTAATAAGAGATATTCCTCCATTCTTTCCTTAAACTGTTTTTCTTTACCTTTTATCAGGATCAAAGAGCAAACTTCATAGCTTCTGATCAGACATGGGCTGAATTTGTGTCTCTCATCTTCCCCTTTAATTATCTGACCGTTAATGAAATATGTTTAATATGCTCCTGATGGGGTTATCAGCTGCTTCATCCTCCTGTTTGGTCCTTCTGGTCATAGTATCATTCTCTTCAGTTCCTCTAATGAACTCAGAAAAAGTGTGTGAATAAATTAATGTGTGAGAGAAAGTTTCACATAGTCTTTAGGAACTCAGTCTGCTGAGGATGTATGGCAGTGAATTAATGTTGGAACAAGCACATGAGCATCAAAACCACCTTTCATTCAGCGGCACATCCACAGTCATACCACCTTTTCCTGACAGAAGGTTCCAACAGCACCATGTTGGCTGCCAACAGCATCTGAAGGTTGAGTCGCTGTTTACAAGCACCACTTCGTTCATAGCTCAGGGGAGGGGGCCTTCACTCACCCTGCACCTCCATACCGTAATGCTGACAGTGATGAAGTACTGGGTGCTCACATGTGCCTTACTGTTATTTTACCAGTACCTGGTTTGTATTTAGCACCTCTTTCTTTGGTGTTCGTGTTCAGCACCACTATGTTAGACCAAAATCAACTCCCCAGGGTCCTCTTCAAAGTCTTCTCAATTTTTATGCCCAGATTGGTCTGAAGAATGACGAGGCAGTACTAGAAAAGGTCATGAGCCAGGCTCACTTCTCTTTGCTGGATCAGGGGGATCTGGGCAGAGAACAAATCAACATAAAGTTGAGATATTTTTGAGGATAGTGACTTTAACTACAAATCAAAGCTGTGTATGGAGAAATAATCTGTGTTTCAACAAGACAGGGTTAAAGGGGTTTCTCAGGTTTACATTCAAATCTCAAGGACACCAGGCATTTTTCTAACACCCAAAGGACCCATGTTCAAATCCATCACGCTTCTCAACATGTACAGCAGTGGTGTTCCCGTAGCTGTGACCTTTGGAGGTTGTTGGTTTGTATCTACCTACCTGGAAGTTTTTTGTTCTTCATCATTTTTTGACTTGATCTAGACTGAATGTGCCTCGTCATGGAGGGTTTTGAGAGGCCTTGATTTCACCCTGACACAGAGCTGCTTGACCCTCTTTGTGAAGCCTAACACTTCTTGTCCAGATTTCTCTGTCAAAATCAGGAGCAGTTAAAAGCACATATGAGCAGCTTATTCGAGTAACTGCAGCTAAGGTAGCTTGCTTGGTAATGAAGGCACCATTCTCTCTTTGGCTGTCTGACGTAACACGCCTTCCTCTTTCAATATTTTAGCCCACTGGACACTGCCTGAACGTGTAATTCTGGGCATGGAACACCCCTTTGAGCTGCTTCTTTTCAACAGAAATGAACCACGGAAAGAACGTGGTGGGCCATCAGACAAGGAGGAACGTTCAGCAAATATAAGCTTCTCAAATATGTCTTCAGTGCTGTCCTTGGAGTCATTTTAATTTTATTAATGAGGAGTTTAACCCTGAGTTTTTATGAATTTGTACAGTCAGTGCCTTTAGCAATTCCAGCTGGTTTAAAAATTTAGCATTTGAGGTCTATTCAGGGCTATGACAAAAGTTTGAACATATACAAAAACTTGGAGAATTACAGCATTGCTCATTTTCAAATGCCTTCTCATTTGGCAGGTTAAATGAAAAATAAATAAATAAATAAATAAATAAATAAATAAATAAATAAATAAAGATTGCTATTGCCTTGGTCAGTCAGTTGCGTGACAGGGGAACAGCAGGTCTAGCCCATAAAAATGTCGTCTTCTATTTTTTTGAATTTTCCAAATTATAAAATCCCTTTCAATTTTACAGCACTCTTCCTGAGTTCCTGACTTGAAGTTGTTTAGGTGTATGAGCGTATCCATGCCAGCTCTCATTTCAAGATAGGCATCTTACCAACTTTTCTATTAGGAAGTTCCTTAGGCAAAATAATTAAAAAATAAAAGATATATAGAGAAAAGAAAAAAAGTCTGAAAATATGTCTCAAACAATTAAACTAAGTTACTCATTTATTTTCTAAACCATCTCTCTAGGAAGTGTTGAGGCGTTGCTCAGGGCATCTTCTCCTTGCTTGTTCCTGTCAAGAGCAGGACTTTCAGAAGCTTTCTAATTTTAATCACGTCCTACAACAAAGCTCCAAATAGAAAATTAGAAGCACTGCAAGAGACAATGTCACTGGAAAGTGACAAGCTTGGAAGACTTTGCTCTAAAATTCAGAGGTGTTAGGGCTGATACCACCAACCCCTGCAGGCCTTGCACATCCAGCACACTGTCAATAAAGAACCTAGCTTGCAAACCATGGCCCAAAGTTTTCATGTGCATCCCTGTGGACTTCTCAAGGCTAACTCTGCACTGACCTACTGCATAACCCAACATCAGAGATCCTCTGGCTAATTTGAGCCTTGTGGGCTGCCCCATGTCAGCTCGGTCTGCATGGGCTCCTACCCCCAGATGGCTCTAGAGCAGCTTTAGGACCTTCAGTTCCTCCTGCAGGCAATGTCGGTGGTGGGTGCCCCCAGAAAGTACCAACACTGGCAGTGTGGCTCTGCCCCCTCATTTCCTTGAAGGGCCAAACTTGTGTCATGGTTATCTCGTCCTTTCTTTGAGGTGCTAAGTGCCTTGGGGCTGCAGTGGTGGGATTGTTCCATGACATCTCTCCAGCAATGAAAGGCACAAGACCATGTCTCCTGCTCCTGCATGGTGCAGCACTCAGCGTATGAAATATAAGGGCAACTGTAAGTCAGAATGCGTTGAGAAGAGGTTTTGTGTTGTGGCTTTCACCACAAGCCAAGCACTAGGAATTATGCATGCCACTGTGTGGTAGAAAGATGCCACGAAGTGCTTTTGGGAGGAGGCCTTGACTGGGCCGTGTGAGGGGCTGGGGCCACCCCTGGTGACAATCATGAAGCAAGTGTTGGAGGCAAAGGATGGAGGGTGTGAGGATGGAGCCTGGTTGATCATTGCTGTTGGCAGGCCCATCACTAGAGGGAGACCAAGATCTACCCTTCTGTCTGTAGGTGTTCACATCACCTCATCGTAGTATAGGAAAGGTCAGCTTTAACATGGCATTCTCCTCTTTATTTGCCAAAAAATGTTTGGGGTCCAGATCAGGGAGACAGTTTGATGCAGTTACTGCCCTCATGTAGTGTAGTCTGTGTGGATGGTGCATCATGCCCTCGGGATCTCCTCCCAGCGAAGCACCATGGACTTGGCTCAAACTCTTAGCAAGCAGTACCATTTGTCTGCTTTTATTATATGGCTGAGAGAGGATCTGCTCTGGTCTCAGAGGAGAAATATCTACATTTGAATTACATCCTTTAGGCTTCAGATACCAGCTGTGGCTTTGCCTCTCAGAAAACTATTGCTGCTATGCTTTAATGCTTTAAACAAAATGAAAATCAAAATTTTATATATTAGGCTTGGAGTGTTCCTCTGTTTCTCATGATGGCCAAAATGGAATTTGCTCAGAATGTTAATTTTGCCTTTTTTTTTTTTTTTTTTTTTTTTTTTTTTTTTTTTTTTTCTTTTTACCTTGTGTGTACCAGCAGTGTCCTGGAGAGGACACTAGAGAGTGCCTGCGCCAGGGCTGTTCCCCCATCACAAACTTCACAGTCACACCCAAAGGAGAGGTGGCCATGCAAAGACTAATTGCAGTGGTAGTCCAGTATGTCATAGCAGGATAATCATACCTGTACAACAAGTGACACAAGCTTTGTGCTTCAAGAGTAACAAACAAGTGGTAAGGGATCTCAGACAAAATGTCGAAGCCAGATGGTCAGCTTCCTTTCCTAAGTGACATGCTATTTTCGTAAAAGAAGATATAAGTAGATACATGGGCTAGTTTGAAACCTCTATGTCCATTCTGATGTTCAGGATGCTCTGGTGGTTGAAATTTCTTTCCAAAGGCTTCAAACTTCTTTGTCTAATTTGTGATGTACTTGTATTTTCTGGCTTCTTCCTGGAGCACACGCATGAACTGAAGTTTTTTTGCTGCTGTTGTTTGCTTGTGGCCAATCTACAACGTCACTCCTCAGGGAACAGCTGCTGTAGAAATATTTACATTGCAGCTTGATGAGGCACATAAAATGCTGCTAGTGTAAATACGATCAGATTTATAAAACGGTGTGTGTCTGACAGCTACTGGGGGCTGCTGTTGATGCAGTCACCATTCGTCATTTGGTAAAAGGGCATAGCTCATGTCTCTGGCCAGCCCTACGCGGTCAGGGGGATGTCTGTCCTGCTGGGATGCAGCCAAGGCTGCAAAGGGTGGAGCCAGGCTGAGCATGCTGGAGAGATACCACCAAGTTTTGCATCTCTTGAGGTAGGGAAGTATTAGAAGGTGTGGGCTGGGGGTTAGGAAAGCTCTGCCTTGGCCCTATCTCCACCTCAGTGTGCCAGCCATTGGTGGAGAAAGTTATTGATTTATTAGCCTTTGCATCAGGTTTCAGTGCTGCAGCTGGCCTCTGCTTCTGTGTTCCCTAAGGCCCATCCTCCCATGCACATATGTCAAATCACTCCCCAATGCAGCAACATCTCCTGAGAGCAAATCCAGCCCCTCCAGTCTCCTGGACCCGAAATGCTGATTTAAGACTGCTTGTACCATTCATATGTCACTCTCTCAGCTTCAGCCCTCCATAAGATTTCCTTCCTTCCATGCAAGACCACAGAGCTGCTGAATGTTTGTGCCCATCACTTTTTCACATTTTTTCACATGTTTTTTCTCTCTGCCTTTTTTTTTTTTTCCCTGGTGCTGCTGGTGCTGTGATATGTTATCTGTCAGATGAGATTTGCAGGCACAAATGCCTGACAGGTAGAGTGCGCCCAAAGACTTGTGCACACCCCCTGCACAGGTGCAGTTGTCTCCTGCATGTTGAGGAAACCAACCCAATACTGCTCTTTATGTGCATAAAAATACCAGTGTTAGCTTGTAGTCAATTCACTGTGCAGTCATTAGGACAGGTTTTCAAAGCAAAGAGCAGAGAATTAAGGGCTAGAATAGAAAAGTGAGAAGAGATAATTAATTCCTTGCACAGTGTTTTTAAAATGTGCCCTACAAATCAAACTCTTTCCAGGTCCCATCAAAATCTAATCAGCAGTTAATCTTGTCGCAAGACAACTTCACCAGCCAAAGGAACTTGCGATGGATTCATTTAACCACAGTATTAGTTCATCACAACAGCCTCATTACAGGTTAGTCTCCTCCCTAGCCCCAGAAGGAGTCACAGAAATGACAAACCATCTCCTTCCAGCTCCACTGGGGCTGTGAAAATACCTGTCAGTCCATGAAAGTTTCAGTGTGACACCAACTGTCTGGTCCAGCCATCTACTCTGCTCACTGACCATGCCCCGTGCTGAGCAGCACCACTGGGAGAAGAGCAAAGAGCACTGGAAAGGCTCATTAAAAATAGCTCCTTAATTTCTGCTGTTCCTTTCAGGTGCAGGGCACCTGAGCAACCCTACAGTCTTGTGGGATGCTGCTGAATACATCAGTCAACAGGACTTTGCAAGTTAGAGGAGCTCCTGAAGCACTGCTTCACCACCGGCCACATCTCCTAGCACTGCTCCTGGCCCCTTGGCTTGTCCCAAGGGCTGTGCTCCCCAG
Organism: Alectura lathami; assembly: GCA_013399715.1. Taxonomy (NCBI): domain Eukaryota; kingdom Metazoa; phylum Chordata; class Aves; order Galliformes; family Megapodiidae; genus Alectura; species Alectura lathami. Next base: position 67,530 of record VXAV01002701.1, on the reverse strand, counting down.
AGGGCTCCTCGCAAGCTGAGTCCCATCCATAGATGCCCAAGTACGACAAAGCATTTTGTAAATGACTGGGCACTTTTGGGTTGTGGGTAACTTTTAGGTCCTTCACTTCAGGAGAAGCAATGCCATACCTGTGTCTATGGATCTGGAGGAAGAAGGTTTTGCTCGGTCTCATACTGAGTCTCATCTGCTGAATCTGGGAGGGATTTCCACAACCTGAAAAGCTCCTAAACACTGGACTTGAAATCAGGGAGGTGTGAAAGCAAACCTGAAAGACATTGAATCAGGGCCATATGAAAGAATAGACCTGAAAACAAGAGATGGTTCTCAAAAAATCAAAAGGTTTACAGAAGATGTCAATGTAGAAAAAGCACAAGGAGCAAATAATGATAAAACAGGAGTCAGTCCATGGGTCAGCTCAGCAGCTGGAGCCCATAGCATTGCAGATCACCACAGAAAGTTTGTTTCTTCTCCCCATCTGCTGTCATGGCCTGGCATTTCTGGACATTTAAAGATGTCCTGGAAGCATCACGCCACTTGTTTCAGAGGGACACTTTCTAGCTCAGAATCATTTCAGAGCTTAAAATAAACAACAGGCTGAGAATCATGGGGTCCTCCACAGATCTTGCTTAGCAATAATTCCCACAGAAGGCCAGGTCTGAAAGGTTTCAGCTGGGAATAGTCCATTCAATTTACGCTGGCACGTCGTTACCGCAGCACAATTGCACGAGCAGCTGATGGAGCAGTTCTGTACTGCTGTCAGCCAAAATGAGCGCTCTGTACATGCCCTCACTTCTTAGTTTGTAACAATCTAAAAGACTTGCCAAAGACACTCAAATACTGCAGTGGTCTGTCGACAGAATGGTCCAAAAGGAGAAATTTTGATGCTTTAAAATAAAAATATACTCTACCAGCATATTTTTAAATCTACAAAAACACTGCTGTTTAATCTAGTAGGTGGGTGAAGATGAAGAAACACAGCCAGAAGATCACAGCAGCAGTGCTGTCTGCCTGCTGCCCATGCAGGCTTGAGAAGAAGCTGGTGACTGCAGTCAGTTTCCCTTGAATGTCATTCCAGAGAAAGGGAAGTCCTTTTGCAAGTTCTTCTTAGCAGAAAGCCATTCTGCAAGAGCCCACTTCAAGTTTATCCTCAGCCTGGGCAACTCCATGTGATATCCTTGCCCTGCTGTCACACCAGGATGCTTCCAGCAAAACCAGCCACCCAAACGTGCAACTAGCACCCACCACAGCCCCCTTTCACCCAAGCTAAGTAGAAATGCACTTGGAATTCCCCTCTACTGTGATTACCTCTCTCTGCAGGCATCGTGGAGAGACAAGGGGATTTGCAAGGCTAGAGTGAGATTCAGACTGCAGGTGAAGACACCTAAATTTATGTCTCAGCACTGCTTCGAGTCAATGGACTCCGGAGAGCTTTTCAGTCCACGCTGAAGAAAACAAACACCCACACTCGCTCTGCTGACTTAATCCATTAACAGAAACAGAAGCTGAGACTTCTAACTCACATGGAGACGCCTACGTGTGACACCTCACGGTAGCTGTTTCATTTGGCAATGAATGGAGAGAGTCCCTCCCTGGAGAGAGAAGAAAGGATTTATGGGATTACAACCATTGGACTTCCCATCAAGGAATGAAGCACTGCAAGAGTCAGTTCCCAACATCCCACAGGAGGAGATCTGATGTCAGTTATGCAGAGATCATGGCCATCATGGAGAGCAAAGACACTGAGCACTGGGCTTGAGGACCAAATCAACATACAGATGGGAAAAGAAAAAAAAAACAGACTTTGCTATAAATGCCCACCACTAAGTGGTCACAAGCCATAATAAAAGTCAATGTTTGTGGATCTGCAGCTCCGGATCCTTGCCTTACTGTAGTCCCATGTGCCTAATGTGCAGGGTTTGAAGACAAAGCCTAATGATGAGGCAGCTGGGTGAGGGGGAAAGGTTGATGGAGCTGGGCACCATGGAGGCCAGCACCAGCCCTGTGGCAAATAGACCACAACAAGCCCCAGGTTGTCAAAGAAGTTGGTGCCTTGGGAATGAGTCCGTGTGGACATGGTAGCTGATGTCTGTGGAAGGAATGTGAGAACTTGCAGATTTGCTTGGAAGAAGCAGAGGAGTGGAAACGCAACAGGGAAACAGAGTGAACGCAGAGGAACCCAATGTTTTGTCCTACCCTTAGGGGAAAGTCTTCGCAGTGTAAGTGGGAGATGTGGCCATTGCAGCAGCACAGGATGAGGAAGCAAAAGGGAGCACAGCATCTTCCCAGATGCCTCAGGTTTGTGAGCTGGACAGGATTTGTCCCAGGACAGTGAGCCACGGGCTCTCCTGGGTGACAACACTGCATTTCTTCTGCACCACAGCCGCGAATATTGCATGTCAAAGCCATCATCACCTTGTCCTCACTGATGGTGCTCTGAGCAAGGCACATGCTGGGTAAGAGCATTGTTACTTAGCAACTTCATCTGGCTCCGAAAATGAAGTGGCGTGGAGGACTCTCCTGCGAGGGGAGGGGAGCAGCATTTGCAAGTAGGGTCTAGCTCTGCTTTTACCGAGGCATTTGCCAAAGCTGTTTCTTTGTATTTGCGCCTCTGCATATCAGTTTTTCTTAATCTTAGACTCCAAGCTGCTGGCGAATTCCACCAACTCTGTGTATGCAGCAGTAAGAACTACAAAATCCATTTGTTTGACAGAGGATCTGAGGTCCTTTGGTAATGATACGAGTAAATAACAAAAGCAAATTACTTACACTGTGTGCATTTTGTGTGTGAATACACAGCTACCTCTGCAGCAGTTTCCAGCACCTGACACAGGACCCAACTCAAGGTGCACAGCCCTGAGCATCACTCTGAAGATGAGTGCATTTGGCCTTCTGAAGAACCAAGCAGGTTGTTCCTCATCACAAAACAGGGTACTGAGAGGCAACACCCCACATAATATAAATGCTTGGAGCTCTTTGTCAAAGGGCTGGAAAAGAAGTTAAATTAAGCTTTTCCATATTCTGCCCTGCTCATCAATCAGATGTTGCACAACTACTACTTCATTTTCCAGCCACATTGCAAAAGGAATTGTTTAGAGTTGCTGTTGTGAAAAGCCCCATCCTGCTAATGTTAGGTGTTCCCAGAGGCTAGGCATGCTCAGGGAGCATGGTGCAAGGGAGCTCCTGGTGAAGGAACTTCTTCACCGGGATTGCAGAAGACACCCAGATGAGAGGGAAGGCAGAGGTCTGTATTAGCAGCACATGGAGCAGCAAGAACTCATCCCACACAAAGCTGTGACCTGTTGAACTACACAAGCAGACAGCGGGGTACAAGGAGGTTGTTATCTGTGCAGCATATTATTAAGTTGTGGTTGGCCACAGGATGTGGTGGGTACCAGAAGTTCCCAAGGGCAAGCAGACACGAGCATGGCAGAAGAGCCCTGTGCATGACATTTGATGTAAAGACACTCCTCCAGCTTAGGAAGGTCCTGAATCACAGATCACTGCACAGCAAGGTGTATTTTGGGGAGATGACACCATTTGTCCCACTCTCCGTTGGGAATTTGCTGTTGCCTGACACTGAAGAGGAGATACAGGTGTGGGTGATGCTTTGCCTGAGACAGTCTCATGTCAGGACAGTCAGATTTCAAGTAAAAAAAGTAAACAACTTAAGAAGATACCACAAAGCTCTTTACCTAAATGCTGAGAAGGGAAGTAAGAATTGCAGTTTTGGAGTTGGGCACCTAAATTTTTTTCTGTGTCTCACCTGAAGCACTTGTATTACCAACTGATCCACTAATGACTTCATTAATTCTCTTCGGTTTTTGGGAACCCATCTTTTCCAGGATCCAGCCCACTGCCTTATCACCATGGTGTACGTTCTTCAATACTACTTATGAATTTACTTTTGCTGCCTTTTCAATTATGCTCAAAATATTGAGTCAATAAGGTCATGCTGTATAAATTGTATGTTTGGGCTAACACCATGACAACAATCACTGTGTCATCTCGATATTTTTCACCAATCATTTCTATTTTCTCCTCAATTTATAGTTGCTCTATGATTCTATGACAAATATCAAGGAAATAATCTAAGTCTTGAGAGTTGGGCCCATGCCAATTTCATGAAGTTCAACAAGGCCAAGTGCAAGGTCCTGCACCTGGGTCGGGGCAATCCCAAGCACAAATACAGGCTGGGCGGAGAATGACTGGAGAGCAGCTCTGAGGAGATGGATTTAGGGGTGTTGGTTGATGAAAAACTCAACATGAGCCAACAATGTGGGCTTGCAGCCCAGAAGGCCAACTGCATCCTGAGCTGCATCAAGAGAAGCGTGACCAGCAGGGCGAGGGAGGGGATTCTGCCCCTCTGCTCTGCTCTCGTGAGACCCCACCTGGAGTGCTGCGTCCAGTTCTGGGGCCCCCAACACAAGAAGGACATCGAGCTGTTGGAGGGGGTCCAGAGGAGGGCCACGAAGATGATCAGAGGGCTGGAGCACCTCCCCCAGGAAGGCAGGTTGAGAGAGTTGGGGTTGTTCAGCCTGGAGAAGAGAAGGCTCCCGGGGGACCTGATAGTGGCCTTCCAGTGCCTGAAGGGGGCCTACAGGAGAGCTGGGGAGGGAGTCTGTAGAGGGGTGTTTAGTGATAGGACAAGGGGTAATGGCCATAAACTGGAAGAGGGAAGATTTTGGCTAGGAAGAAATTATTTCCTGTGAGGGTGGTGAGACACTGTAGCAGGTTGCCCAGAGAGGATGTGGGTGGCTCCTACCTGAAAGTGCTCAAGGCCAGGCTGGATGGTGCTCCGAGCAACCTGGTCTGGTGGGAGGTGTCCCTGCCCATGGCAGGGGGTTGGAACTAGATGATCTCTAAGGTCCCTTCCAACCCAAACCATTCTATTATTCTATGATATATTGGTAAGTCTTGAGCAAATGTATAATGTCTGAAAGGAAAAAAATATCTAAGAATACCTACTTTAAAGGTTTAATATCATTTATTTAACAAGTGTACCATTTTCTTAAAGAAAAGTCTTTGTAAAGCTAAAGCATACCATGTGGTTATGTCAAAGACTTAAAAAAGCATAACTACTGCGCATTCAGTTGACCTCTATCAGCTATACTTGCAAACTCACCTAAGAATGCTGTCAAATCAATTTAAGAAAGCACTATTCTGTATTAAAGCATCTTGACTGTTGCCAGTATTTTTCAGTTCATAAACTCAAATGATCGTCTCATTTTCAAGAGACATGAAGGGTAGCTGCTGCAGAAATCAGAGGAACACAACAGCAGTGGCACTTAGCATACAGAGGTGTCAGGATTCTTGGCAAGCTGTATCTTTTTATATCAAACCTAGTTTATCTAAATAAAAAATAAATAAAAATAAACATGTAAGTGTTGGAAAACGGCTATCAGAACAAATCTGAAGAATAGGTTGCTGTGTCCTGTAATTCAGCAACTCCAAAAAGAATTTAGAACCTGTAATGAATAAACAGCTCAACATTAACTTTCCTTAAACAATATGGAAAAAAGATTCATGAAAATTATGATGCAAAAAAGTCATGTGAAAGGACAATATGACAGCAAAGGGGTGATTTTTACCTGTATAGATACCACTCACGAGTGGTGAGACTGAATAGGCAAACTAAAATACTGAATACAGTTTTCACTGGCAACACAGATAAGATGCCTAAGTAGTATAAGAACCGAGAAGCTCCATCTGTTTGACTGCATCAACAAGATAGAAATTGGTCTGATCCCAGAACATAAATACCCTCAAGGGAACAAAACCCTGAGAACAAAGGGGACTTGAAATCCGAACCCATGGCTGAAAGTTAAAGTCAGACTATTTCCACTGAAACACACAAAACAGCTTTTTCATGGGGAAGGTGATTAGCCTAGCCACCCATGCAACTTACCTAAGGACAAGGCCATCTCTTGGTGGTTTTCTGAGGAGTGAGAAGTAATGCCACCACCTGCTGCAGTCAGTGTGATAACCAGGGAGTGGATTCCAGCCTAGAGACTTTTTTCCTCTGCCCTTTAACAGCTGTAAACCTAAGACCTATCTGTGCTTCCGCTCTAGAAGCAATGGAGAAATGACACCTTGAGCTTCCAGCCATACCTGACCCTGCTAAAGCAAATCTGCCTCTTCTGCTGCCCTTGTGTAGAGGTGCTAGAATTTGCAGCAATGGCATGCAGAGCAATACCAGAGATGGGTTGCTGCATACAGTGTTGCAGAAGCCATGCAGCTGGGCTCAGAACCAAAAGAAGTTCCAGAAGACGCTTCTCAAGAATCCAGGCAGGATCCTGTCTGCAGCCTGCATTAGGAGTATACAAAACTTCCCCACAAAGAAAGGTGAAACACTTAGGCTCAGTAAAGCAGCACTGTGTTTCACATTATTTTGGGTATTTCCAAGCAGCCCCCATGAGCAGCACAGGTGAGGGGTCACTGGACCCATGCAGAACACGAGGAACTGGTGATGTACCTTGAACAGAGAGGCATGGGTGATCGTTTTTGTTAGTTCCTCTGGGCTATAATCCTCCACCATGTTCTTTCTCTTATACCTAGGAATTCAAATCTCATCCCGCCTTTTTCCAGACAAATCCTATTATTATTTGGTGTACAAGACAAAAACTGTACCGTGCTTTTGGAGATGCCTACACTATATCCTCGCAGCTGTTAAATCCTCTATCTGCAAAGCAGGTTTTATTTTTACCACACGATGTCAAAGAAACAGCTTATCCTAGTTATAGTTTCCAAGAATGCAGCCATAATATTTCAGATATGTGTACTATCATCATGACAAGTCTGTCAGTCAGTCTGTCTCGGGAACAGCTTTATTTTTCCTGCATTAGCTGTACTGTGATCAGACCTAAGAGCCCCAATGTGGCAGACACTGCATGAAAAAGCAGTGAAAACCCAGTTCCTGCCAAGGCTCATTCCATTCATTGCAGTACGAGAGAGAACCTTTGAAAGGCTGCTGGAGAAGAGGAGCTTTCACATTAATCGAGCTGTGGCTGCTAGAAAGGCCTCATCACTGTGGTACACACAGTGTAATATCTTGTTCGACAGAAGAGTGAGGGAGGAAAAGGATTTTGCAGGGATGTGGCAGGATGGGCTATGTATGCATGGGCAGGGAACGTGCATGGATAAAACATTAGCCTCCAAATTACTTGGTGAAGCCATCTGTGCGGGGCAAAGAAAATGTAAGTGGGTACCAAATGAATGTGCTAATCATAGAACCATAAATATCCTAACTTCAGAGGAACCCACAAGGATCACTGAGTCCAACCCCTGGCCCCACACAGCAGCACCCAACCCCAAACCCTGTGTCTGAGGGCGGTGTCCAAATGCTTCCTGAGCTCCGGCAGCTCTGGGCCGTGCCCACTGCCCTGGGGAGCCTGTGCCATGCCCACCACCCCCTGGGGCAGAACCTTTTCCTAACACCCCCTGACCCTCCCCTGATACAGCTCCATGCCGTGCCCTCGGGCCCTGTCGCTGTCCCCAGAGAGCAGAGCTCAGCGCCTGCCCCTCCGCTGCCCTGGGAGGGAGCTGTAGGCCGCCATGAGGCCTCCCCTCAGCCTCCTCTGCTCTGGGCCCAGCAAACCAACTCAGCTGTTCCTCACACCCCTTGCCCTCCAGACCCTTCCCCATCTTCACAGCCCTCCTTTGGATGCTCTCTAATAGCTTTATGTCCTTCTTACATTGTGGCACTCAAACCTGCACCCAGTGCTGGAGGTGAGGCCGCACCAGGCAGAGCAGAGTGGGACAACCCTGCCCTCGCCCAGCTGGCAGTGCTGGGCCTGGTGCCCACCAGGGAACAGCTGGCCCTTTTGGCTCCAGGGCACATTGCTGACTCAGATTTGACTTGCTGTCACTGCTTTATACCTCTTGATTCCTGGGGCAATTCAAATCTGGACACAAGGGAGAGCAGGACCCAGTTCCCAGGGCAGTGGGAGCTGGGAGCCTGCAGCAGGCAATGCACTCGGTCCCAGAGGTGATGGCTGAGGGGACACCTCCAGTGCGCAAACTCATGGGAGAGAAGTAAGGAAGCCTTTGGCTCCCTTCCAGACTGCCCCCAGTAATCAGGATTCCAAATCTTACAGAAGGAGAAAAAAACTAGCAGCGATTAATAGATTTCTATGCAGGCACTTTTTAATGAGAGGTGTTTCTTGAAAATCCCTAAGAACCAGGTTATCATTTGTTTCAGATTCTGAGAGATTGTGAAAAACCCTATCCAGAATTCAAATGCATGGTGAGGCTGTTGTTCCCAGGAGCTCTTCCCATTTCTCCCTTGATAAGTGTAAGACAGAGAACTCCATTACTGCTGCTCACCTCTAGCATTTCTATCCTAAATTAGCTATCCTTGCTCTCCTCCTGGCGTCCCATAACCCCAGCAGAGCTGTTCACCACTCACAGCGCTGGGGATGCAAGAGCAGGCTAGCTTTACCTCATAGCACCAATACCTGTGCACTTAACTCTGGGAAAGCAGCGCTCACACTGCATGGCTTCCACTGTGACCTGGGCAATATTCAGGGTGCAGTCAGCTCTGGATGTCTTGTGGTCAGTTTTCTCCAGTGATCTCACAGCCACGACAGCATTCTTATTAGTGCAAAGCAGAACGCAATCATGGGTGCTGGAGCTTGTGTTGTTCTCAGGAATGCATGTAACCGCTCAGAACCCCACGCACACAGTGAGATGTATGGGAAGCTAACCAGCCTTGGCAAAGGTAAACCATCACCATGAGTCGTAGTGCAGGCTGTCAGATGTGTCAGGCCTGGGATGCCCAAAGGAACAGGGTAGCAGTGTTCACCCCTATGGCAAAGTGCTTTCTTATCAGCTCAAGCTCTCCTGCAAATGCCATGGTCGTGCTGGAGATCCAAGGTAACAGCATGGAGTTGCGTCAGGGGAGGGTCAGGCTGGGGGTTAGGAAAAGGTTCTGCACCAGGGGGTGGTGGGCATGCAGCACAAAGCAGAACAGCAACACAGCTTGCCTTGTTCTTGGGACACACAATCAAGCCAAAGGCACAGGGGCCAAATGCCACCTGATTTGGGTCCCATTAAGCCAGACTCCTTCAGTTCATTTCTCTTGACTCTGAGGAGGAGAGCACAAAATCCAGGTGCAAATGCCTGCGTCATCTCACAGTAACGTTTTTATCTACACAGAAGGAAAGTGCAGTTAGTGCAGGGATTGCACCAGAGCCATCTGCTCCTTAGCAGCTGTGGAGGACAACGTTACATTTGGGGGTTATATATGGGCCGTTCCCATAACTCTGTAGACACATACATCTAGAGAAGACAATAAACTGTTTCAGGACACACTTGGGGCACAACAAACACAAGCAAAGATCCAGAGATGTAAGTATAAAAGCGGTATTTATGATCTTTTTATTTTCTTAGTAGTAACACTCTCTTACTTATATTCACTGTGTTTAATTCACAATGGCCTTTATAGGAGGAGATGCTTAAATTCATAGAATCACAGAATCACAGAATGGTTTGAGTTTGAAGGGACCTAAAGTCCAACCAGTATCAATCCCTGCCATGGGCAGAGACAACTCCCACTGGACCAGGACAAAGATAATCAAGCAGAGCATGACAGTGCAACGTGAAGAAACAAAGTGCTACAGCTTGCAAACAGACATTGCAAGGAAGGAGGGAGGAGGTTGCTAAGAGTAATGATATGTTCTTATTCTCTCCACAGAGATCCTGTTTGTCACGTAATAATACAGACAATAGCTTTATCTACCTTTTGCAGCTGGCAGGCAGAGTGTGTGTAGCAACATTACCCCCTACAGTTCAGCGGTATGTTCCCACTTACTTTAAGCTTCAGGTACAGCTCTGTTTTTTGCTTGTTTTAAGTTAATAAGTGACCTGCTTGTTTTATGTTGAATCTATTAAACCCATGCATGTGTGAAAAACACTTGAAGGAGGCAAGAGGAACAGGTAAGTCAGAAGCCTGTAAAGCCTAATTACTGCAAATCCTGCAAACACACAAAACGTCAGATTAGACTAAGTAACTTTCCATTTGCACTTTCTCCTTATTTACAGGCTTTTGTTAACAAGTTTTCATCAGATCAATAAAAATGGAGATTTTTCCCTTTCCTCAATGTTTTCATCTACTACTTGAGGAGGATGTAAAAATGTGTTACAAGATGGAAAATTTACTTGAAATTTCAGATTTAGGAACTTTATTGGGGAAAAAAAAAAAAAAAAAAAAAAAAAAGTTGTCCTACAGTTTTTTCCTAAGGCAAAACATGGAAAAGATAAATGACGTTTTTCCCACAGTGTGGCTGCCTGCCCACAGGTGCCTGGGGGCTGCCTAGCAGGAGGGCTCCCCTATTTGGATGTATTTGTGGAATCCGAGTCCAACCTCAGCGGCTGCTCCCTGGCATGTTTTCTTTCTTCTTCATTGTCTTAAGCACAAAATGAAGAAGAAACACAATAAATCTTTCTTAAAAATACCATAAGCCTCATGAAAACCAAAGGGCAATATGCTCAATGCAATATAGGATTAGCACAAGAAGCAATACCAACTATAGAGATTCCTGTAGACCAGGGAGCTGTGTGATCATAAAGTTGGAGCCAGGGTTGCATTTTTTTGGTGTACTGTGCAAACTACAGCTCACACAAATAGCAGCTGAGAGACTTCTGAGTCAAGTGTGACAACTTCATACACCCCTGATGTAAAACCACCCTTCTGTAGCAATTCCAAATCTGAATGGACTCTGGGTTCAGGGTAATAATTTTACACTGTTACCACTAAAAGCACATTTCAGAATCCAGAAGAATCACATTTCCAGGACAGTTTCATGTCTTGCCCCCATTATCACACCCAGATTTTATCAGTGCAGACTGGGTGACACACGTTCCTTTGCTGGGAGAGCAGAGCCACAGGAGAAGCCTTGCAGACGCAGCTTTAACGGACCTTGTTTGATCACCGCAGCCCTCTGCTCGGGGCTGCCTGGCTTCTGGTTTGAAAGTGCCTTATTTTGACTTGGCAGAGAGGAATCAATTCTGAGTGCAGGTTGTTTTCAGCCACGGGGTCTCTCCCAGTGCTCTGTTTGGAGGGAAGGACACACCCTTTGTCCAAGCCATGAACCTGTTTTCTACAGCATGCGGCATTTCAGGGATCACAGTGCAGAAAGCAGGAAGCACCTCTTTGTGTGCAATACACAAAGTGCAGCATTTCCCCAGCAAATTCAGGGAGCAGATCACAACTCAAGAAGTTGTTCCAACTAGCATTCTTTTCTCTTCCTTTCGAGAACCTGGGACAGTAGAGCACAGTGCCAATCAATTAATATGAACAAACATATGGTTGCAAGGAATCCCTCAGTACTCCACCATGCTTTATCTTCCTTGGAGAGCAGAGCCTGAAGGAGAAGTCTGGAGCTAAGACCTCCATAGGCACATCTGTGCAGTCATAGATTAATCCTTTAAGAAGAGCTCAGGGCCAGGGGAGCCAGGCACTGTGTCAAAAAGCAAGATTTCCAGCCCTGGCACCTGCACTGCAAGCTCTCCCTGTGTGAAAAGGGACAATTGTCAAGAAACTCATATCCTACAAATATTAAAAAGAAACCTGTGAATGCTTTCACACTGGGTTTTCCTCGGGTTTGTTGTTATTACAGTTGTTATTTACATTTCCTTTTCTATCAAAATTGCTATTATTGGCATTTTTGCCATGAAGAAATGAAGCCTAAAATGCCAGCAACCCCAGGGCCGACACTGAACTTCTCCAACTTCACCTGCTGTCAGTTGGGCACCTGCACCAGGCACTGCTGGCACAGCACCCAGACACACAGGTTTAACCTATGGTTAACCTATGGCTCCCTGTAGGCTCACTCCCTCCCAGCAGACCGGTGGGGAGCAGGCTGTTCTTCTGGGAGCAGCTGATCCCCCAGCAGCTCCAGCTCCCATCCCTGTGGTTTTCCTGTGCACAGTGTGTGAGCAATAGGTAGAGCATTGCTTTCTTGGCAGCACCCCCACTGCCTTCCATGACTGCCACATGTCATATATCAACACTAATGCTAAAAAAATAAGGTTCTGGGGCAGGAAGGATGATGACAAATGTATCTTGCTAGAAACCTTGCCAAACAAATTTGAAACTCCGTGTTTTAAGGAAAGAAAATCCTCAAACCTCCTGACTCCTGCACAGCCTCACAAACAGACCTGCATAAAAAGAGCAATCATAGCTCTCATCAAAACCAATTTCATATGCTAAGGCGATGTCAAGCAATTATTGTAAGGCACTGTGGTACAGCTGTCTAGAGCTCCTGTGTGATCAGCATATTGCAAGATCAGTTTGGCAGTGCTGTTTCTGGGGACACGCCCCTGGGACACCGCAGCACAGCCACCTCCTTCTGAAGGTGGGACCTGGGTGGCAGCAGCAGCCCCTAGGGACATGCCACAGGGATATCCTTTGGGATCTGTCTTCTGCCACCACCCTGCAGCAACTGCTGCCCTGCCACCAGGTATGGGATTGGGCTGCACTAGCCCTGCTCCCTGCACTGCCCAGGGAATGCCTTGCAATGTGGATCCCAGAAATCACTGGGAACTGGCTGGACCTCTCAGAGACAGCTCAGGAGCCTCCCTTCCCGCGGGAAATGCACCATTCAGGAGCAAGCTGCTTGGCAGCCTCCCTTCCCGTGGGAAACGCACCATTCAGGAGCAAGCTGCTCAGCACACCAGCTCGGGCAGGATGAGCAATGCGTGGTCTTCAGTCTTTAATCTTTCCGGAATGGGATGGCACATATTGGGTCAGCCGTTGACATGGCAGAGGCAGGAAGGAAGTGCTGCCGCCTTGCCTCTCCCTGCTCTACCTTACACCCACAGTGGAAGTGCTTCTGTGGGGTGTGTGCAAACAGAGCCATGTGGATCAGCCCCATAACCGAGTGGAGCTGCTCGGACATGCAAAGCAGCAGCCAGCTGCCAAAGCGTGGGGCTGCAGACCCCTTTGGCAGACAGGACAGTTTTCATAGAGCTTTTCCACAAGGCCCTTTAGGAAACCTTCAGCTTCCTGGGTCAGCATCTGGCAGCCAGGCAAAATACACTTGGGTTGTCCAATGGCACTGAACATCCATGTTTGGGCTACTGAATCCTGCACAAAGGATGGGATTCACTTTGAAGATGAAGACACCTAAGTCAGAGAGTCTTCATATAGGTGCTGAGATGAGAGAGGTGTCTGAGTTCTCACCGCAGTCAGAGGAGCTTACAGAGGTTCAGCTGGCCAAATGTAGGTGTCTGCTTTGGATGGAGCCAAACAGTTCCCTAGCTCCGCTCTACTGACCAGCGCTTGATTCAGTTGCCCAAACACAGGAATCCGGTGTATTTTGAATGCTCCAGGGTATCCTATCTGTACTCCAGTTACCACTCTAGAAGGTCATGGCTCTTACATAGGTTATTTGTGGATGCCTCAGATATCTTAGGATACCTTGGATGGCAATAGATATCTACATGAGGACAACCAAAATGGGCCCATCTGTGTAATGGCAACGCAACGTTTTCCTCATAGGTATATAGGTTGGACCAGAAAACCTCCAGAGGTCCCTTCAGCCTGAACCATTCTGTAACACACACCCACATGCAGACACCAGAGTATGTGTGTCTTAGCCTACCAGCCAGATCCCACCCACAGCTTTTCTGTGTGGGTATATTTTCTGTATATCACAAGAGATGTACCTTCACTGCTCATCTGCTACTGCTTGTGGTATTATTTCCTTCTACTGTACTTACAGGCATAGGACAGGCAGGATCCTGGGCTGGTGGAGATTTCACATGGATGTTAATAGGATCAGGAACATGGCCTACGCAAAGATCAAACATAAGCCTCTTACATCAGCACCTAGAGGCAAAATGGCATAAGGCACTTTATAAATTCAGCTCAATTCAATACAGATACAATGATGTCAAAAAAAGAAAAAGAAAAAACTATAGAAGAAGAGCATTGTTGCCTGTTGTTTTGAATTTATAGGAGACATTGCACAGATCACCAGAAAATATTAACTATTCATCATATTTGAAACGTGCGCTTCAAATTGTTTCAGAATCTACCAAAGTGCAAGAACAAAAGGCTTTTCTTCCTCAAAACAAACATGAAATGCTATCTAGTGTTGGCTCTTTGCTACTGCAGCCTCACATAGCTGTTTCTGAATGAAACAAAGTGGGCTATGAAACATTCACATGCTCTGGGCATCGTGCGCTCTAGATAGGAGAATCTTGTCCACTTTAAGGTCTGTTCTGAATTTCAAAGGCCATACAGAGCTCAGATTGCTGGATTCCCACCCTGCAAAGGAGGAATTGAGCAGGAAAAAAGACCAAGAAAAGAGGATGAGGGATGGAAAGCTGCAGCCAGCTTCTGACCCACGCACCAGCACCGAGACAGCTGTGATTTCCCATCCAGTTTAGCACAGCATAGGATAGTCTGGAGCTATAAAATATGTATTATTTTTAATTTAACTATGTGCACTGTAACACAGAATTATGTAAAATGCTAGTGTTAACAATATTTTACATATTTATTTAACAATAAGTATCTGGATTTAAAGCTCATGGTACAGAATGACAATGGATTGAAGGTCCATTAGGGATTTCAAATCAATTCCTAATATTTGTCCTCTGTGCAGAAAGAAAAATAAACCTTTGCAAGTAAGCATTTGTGGTTTCCATTCTGATGGCTGAGTTAATTAAATATCAGATTCTGCCTCCAAAGCCACTCTTGCAGCAGAACTCCTGTACAAGGCTTTTTTTTCACTGGCACTCTTTCTGTCCATCAGCCAGCTGCTGTGACATCTCAGCACATATAAAAACATCTTTAAATTGCCATCAGCCTTGCCTAAGATGGATCAAAACATCTCAGCTCCTCCTGCGTTGTGTGCCTGAGAAATGTCACTTTTATCAGCAGCAGGTGACGCACCAGCTAACAGTTTTCTTGTCCTCGCAGGAGGAGGGAAGAGAGGCAAGGAGGCAGCAGTAGCCCTTGCGCCGGCTGCTCACATGCTGATATTGATTCTCAAGGCCAAATTTTCTGTTGAAGGCAAATTCCCACTGACACCAGAGGAAGCTGTGTCCGGGTGGTTCATGGTAGGACCCAAAAGCTTTTAACTTGCAGCTGGCCATGGGGACTGCACGCATAGCACATCCTCTGTGCATGTGCCCTTGCCGCTGCCTCCCAGCCTCCAGCCAGGGAAGCTGACCCTGCTGACAGGGCTGCACTCTGTGGTTGTGTTTCCTACATCTGATCCCAAATCTGAAAATCAATTCATAAACCAGCAAGAAATGATGGGATAGGATCCCCAAGGGATGGGAAAGGATGAGAACCCCCAGGGCCAGGACTCCTGTCCTGTCCCCAAAATTAATGATAGAGAACCAGCTGATCACAGCCGAGGAAATGTCTCATTCTGCAGCTGTAGAAATCATCCGTATTTCCTGAGAAGCCCAGTGTAGGTGGAGAGGCAGTTCTCATAATTGTCACTGTTTTCTGAGAGAAAAAGACAAGTCCCACTGAATGGCTACTACCTTATAAAAATACACAGGAGATGTGCCCTCAACGGAAGAAGCAGCGAGGTGTGTCAGCACTTCAAAGTGTCCCTCACTGCCGTGGCATGTTGTGGGCTCTTGGAAGCTGAAGCAAAGCACCAAGACGGTTAGCACATGGGGTGGATGTGACCTCCTGCTGAGGCTGCAAGCTCCCTGGGGAGGACATGGTGAAGAAAATGTCCTGAGAACTAATGCAGGCTTCACAGACTGGCTCGGACGTCGCTGCAATATCATGAACCAACCTTGCAGAGCAGCATCACCTCCAGTGCTGAGCCTTTACAGTATGGAAAGGCACCATTGGAGAAGTCTTTCTGAGGTGCAAGTTCACACATCTTCTAAGGTTGTATGTTGTAGGTTCCACCTGTTCCACGCACCTGCACCAGCACTTCTCCATCTGAGGTACATCAACTATACACACCATGTCCTCAGTCAGCATGGGTATGGTGGGAATTCAGGACAAAAGTGGTCCAGAAAGAGCTTCTAAATTGTCCACTGACAAGCTGAACATCCCCAACAACACCCTCTAGTCCTTTTCCTGCTTTTGTGCTTTTTCTACCTTCTTTTACTTTTCTCCTTCTCTGCTTTTGCTGTTGCTAAATCCCGAAAGTCTGGCAGCAAACTTACAGTCCCTGAAAGCTTTCCCAGATGAGCAATGCTCATCCTGCATTTCTGCCATCAGGAGAACTCTTACCATTCTGGTAAAAATGAAACAATGAGGCTGACATTATGGACACGCAAAGTGTCCTAAAGGAACAACCTCAAATGTCTGTGAAAAGTGGCCCTGGCCTTAAGAGCAATAAACTCATTTCTCAGTGAGGTTTTCAAACAAACTTAAATCCTCCCTTGATAACAAGAAGGTGAAAACCTCAACTCTAAAACACCTGAGGATGGTTCACATTGCTTGAGGCTGGTCCCAACACCTTCACTCTCTGAGATTAAGGTCTCGGTTACTTCACCCACAGCACCTCAAAGGAAAAAGGAAAGAGAGAAGTCATTGGGTCTGAAACAGCAGTTTCTCAGCCCAGGTTGCTGCCACAGTGTGCTGACACCTCAGCTTCACAAGTCCCTTGTTTTCTGCTCATTTCAGAGCATTTTAGCACCTTTCCCCATTCGGAAGCCATTTCTTCTCGCTGCATTTTGGTGCATTACTCCTTTTCTAAGCTTGTTGCTGATGCACTGAGTTGGGGTAGACCTGCAGAATGAGCTGGATGTGCTGCATGGGTACAGGCACAGATATTTTACTTCCTTATGGTTACCGGTAAGGGTCTGGAGAAGAGGCTGAGGGCAGGTTTTTAACTGGAAAATCCTGTGAACAACACAACCTTGGGAAGGCACCTATTTACTAGCAGAGAATGAGTCACCGTGTTTATTCTGCACGCTGGGATTTGAAAGACAAGGAGCCACAAAAGGTCATGGAGGAGTTGTCTCTGTGCCACTTATTTTGCCCGTGCCTCCGACAAAGGCAAAGCCATCTGCAGCACAAGCAACGAGGCATCGATAACCAAAAGATTTCAAAGGGGCATATGAGGAGTGCCAAGTGCTTTGGATAAAATCAGAGCGAACAAGAGGAGTCGTGCAGCTCTTTGTGTAACCTTTACTCCGCTGCTAAGTGCACCAGTTTATAGTAATTATGGAAAAGCCACTGATTGTATTATAAATGTAATGACATTAGCAGGACTGTCACTGTGTTTGTAGCAACAGTTGTGAAATTAATTTTTTTCTTCATTAAGGAGATCCTTATTTGCATGATTAAAATGTCAGCCCAGATAAATGCATGTGCCAGAGAATGAATCACTGAGCAAAAATGCCACCTGCCAAGCCTGGAGAATAGGACAAACGAGCAGGCGGCGCGGAGCAGCTCAGGGCTGGATCCAGCTCCTGGCAGGAGTGGTGACGGCTGCGAGCACACCAGAGCAAGGATGCTGATCTGGGGTGAGGATGCTGTGATGGAGTGGGGATGGTGTGATGGGGTCAGGATGCTGAGCTGGCACGAGGATGCTGAGTTGAGGTGAGGATGCTGTGATGGGCCCCTCACTACAAGAAGGACATTGAAGCCCTGGAGCATGTCCAAAGAAGGGAACAAAGTTGGCGGAGGGCCTGGAGCTCAAGTCTGATGGGGAGCGGCTGAGGGACCTGGGGCTGTTCAGTCTGGAGAAGAGGAGGCTCAGGGGAGACCTTATTGCTCTCTGCAACTCCCTGAAAAAAGGCCGCAGTGAGGTGGGGGTCAGCCTCTTCTCCCAGGTAACCAGTGATAGGACGAGAGGTAACAGCCTCAAGATGTGCCAGGGGAGGTTCAGGTTGGATGTTAGGAAAAACTTCTTCTTGTGACTTGTGGCACTGAGGGACATGGTTTAGTGGTCATGGTGGTGTTGGGCTGACGGTTGGACTAGATGATCTTAGAGGTCTTTTCCAACCTTTATGCTTCTGTGATTCTACGGGGTGAAGATGCTGTGATGAAGATGCTGTGAAATTCCCACTTTGCCACTATTTGGTAAAGCAAAAGCCCATCCATGAGCTTGCAAAATTCTTCCAAAATGGGACCATTGCCCCTCCAACAGGACTGAAGCTCAATGATCCCACCTGCTATTGTGAACCAACATTTCCTATTTACTTTCAAGCCCCAAGTCCTTTTACAAAGTTCCAGACACTGAGGATGACTTAGAGTTGTCCCCAGAAGGGCTGCATCCCAAATAACAACACAGATAAAAAAAAAAAGAAGTGAGGAGCACTAAGTTGTTTTCCTGTTTGCCAAGAAGGACAAGAAGGAAAGCTAAAAGACAGTAGATGGTATCTGTTTCAAATAGGTCCTGATCCTGCAACAGTATTTTTATTGATAATGAAAGGAAGGAAAAGAAAATAGGTTAGAAAAATACACTATTTTAAACAGAGATACTCCTTATAAGATACACTGGGATTCTCTTTCTCTGTTTTTTTACTGGCAAATTTCATGATTTGGACTATTTTCTCTGTTAGAAAATGCAAGGAAGTGAGCAATTTTGATATTTACTACAAACTCCAAGAAGTTATTCAAAATGTTGAATTTTGATGCAATGAAACATTCCAGTTTGATCTGATACTTTACTTTGTGCCACTTCAAATTGCTCAGAGCTGAAACCGGACATCATCCAGAAAAACCAAACACTTCACTCTGGAAAGGTAGAAACAAAACACTTGAGCCTTGCTGCAATCTCTGTCTTGGAGGAGCCCAACCCAACTATTTCCCAAACAAGTGCATTCCAGTGAAATTCTGCCTGGTAACCAGCACTTCCTAGAGCACGGCTCGTCCAACAGCTTCCTCATCTTCTGGAGTGGATCATTGCTGCTGGCACAAAACCTTTCTCCTGACCTTCATTGGAGCAGAACGGTCTCATCAGTACCACTCAATATTACATTTGTTTTAATTTACATTTGTGTTGCTAAGATATTTCAGTGCTGGCTGTTTTTCCATGACTCCTGTTGATCAAGTCTCTGTATGTCAGAAAAATGCTAAGGATATTTCTAATACAGCTGCACTCAGTCCAGTAGGAACCGAGCCATCTGGGTCAGATGTTTCTTAGCATTACAAAACTACATTGGCTAGTTTTGTAAAAGTTAGGAAAGAATTGGCAACATCAGTTGCTGAATGCTAAGTTGCATGTATGAATTTATTCATAAAATGGTGCACTTCAGATCTCAACCATGAAAAACCACTGATGGGAAGGAGCAACACCAAGGCAGAGGGCTCCAACACAGAGGATGCGTGTCCCAACCACCAGAAAGGCTGCCCGAGGGCAGGGGGAGCCTGGGTGTCCCCAAGATGTACGTAAAGCTCCCAGGAGGGTGCTCCAAAAGGAGCAAGCGTGACAGAACATGATCACACACAGCACCAGCTAGGGAACAAGGGGATAAATCCAAGGGCAAGGACAGTGCAGGTTGTTGTCACAAGGATGGCAGCAGCTGGGCTGCGAGGAGGACAGTTGTTTGCTGGCCATGCAGCATGGTCTTGAAGGCTATGAGACAATTTGGGGGCCAATCCAACACTTAATTTCCAAGGCAATACAGAGACTCCCATAGGTCTTTATGAGCATTGACATGCAGAGCGAGAAGAAAGCCTTTAGATGGGACCCTGTGCTAAAGGCAGCGTAGCAGAGGCAAAGCAAAGTAAGAAAGTGCAGGGATAGGTGTGTGGGGAAGGGGAAAACTGTGACTGCTTTTGCCATACTCTGGGGGTACTCTGCACCCACGTGCAGTTTGCCCCACAGCAAAACTCCCAGCCACTGCACCCAGGGCATTACCCATGAGCAGGAGGAGGGAGAAGGGTTGGGTGGAAAGCACACATCCCCATCACATCTGATTGGCTCAGCATATCACCATGGTGCTGGAGAAGGCCTGTGGTTTGTTTTGCTTTTTTTTTTTTTTGTCTATCCTAACATAGCTAGTTTTAGGGAACATGCTCATGTGCCTTGTGTTGTGGCAACACTGGAGGAACAAGTCTGTGACTGAAAAGTTCACAGCTTAAAATGCAGAAAAAGCATTCACTGGCTTTTTCTGCGGGACCTAAGATCCAATCCAGATGTGGACTTCACAGCATTGGACGTGGTGTGACGTGACATCTCGCGGCCTCTGAAAAGCCTACCCCTGACCTACCAAAGTGTGTTTCTCCCCACAGAATCAGATTGCAAAACCCACCACAGAATTCCTAGCCCAAAGAAAAGCTGCTGACAACAGCAGCTTGCCAGAAGCTCTGCCTTCCCTCTGTGTTTCCCAGCAGAATTTAATTCCTGGATCACATCCTTGGCGCTGGTGGGCTCTGCCCATCCTCATATGGGAGGATCCCAACCCAGGGCCATGCAGGCTGGAGATGTAAGCAAGAGCCCACTCTCCTCCCCAGCACTCACAGAGGGTTTCTGAGAGCTGTGCACCCATTTCCATCCTCCTTCAGCAAGCCCCAGGCAGCTCCTAGCCCCATGCCCAATCTGCGGGGTCCTGGGTGCATCCTCACCAACCACCACCTAATTTTGCCTCAAATGCAATTTTTAACACAGCATTTCAGCACATGGGGTTTGATGCTATCTTCTTCTGCTGTCAGACAAAAAATGAGGCAAGCCAACAAATCCTTATTACTTATTGGCTTTTAGCTCGGATCAAATCAATTTTTATTACAGTGTGGTGGATGTACATTTAATTCTTGCATCCTTCCTGACACCAGGAAAATTGTTTATTATTATTACTATTATTACTGTGGCATTTATGATGAAGAGTTCTGCAGCAATTGTGCAAAGGAAAGAACAATGGTAGAGTGTGATGCATGAAGTTAGGCGATATGAAAGAAAGTAGCAATGTAAAATAAAAACTGGCTGAACTGCATGATCTAAGGTATCATGCAGGAGAAAGGCATAACTAAGTATCCCTAATCTGCAGGGTAATACCACTGCCAACCCTCGGTGTTTGGGAGGATGGGCCCAAGCAGAGAGTTTATCCACAAAACTCTGATGAAACTAATAGGAATTCATGAAGGAGGAGCAGCATCTCTCCCCTGTTGCCTGGGCTCCCCAAGAAGCCCCACTGTTATTGGCATCCCCCATTTCTCTGGGCTCCTAGTAAATGCTTCTTCTCCATTTCGAGCTGTGAACTTTGCAGTGACAGACATCTTCCCCCACTGTTGCCACAACTCAAGGCACATAAGTATGTTCTCTAAAAGTAGCTATGTTAGGGGAAAAAAACAAAAACAAAAACAAAAACAAAAACAAAAACAAACCTGTAACAATATAAAAGCTTTCCTTGACCTTGTTGCATAGTTGGATCAACATCTAATTGCTAAATGTTGCACGTTTCCCTAAAGACAAAACAAATATGAAGAAAAGCCACTGCATTCTGAAGACTGGCAAAGCTATCTACCATCTGCAGAAATTCATCTGGGTCTTCAGCTGATAATAGTGGCAGACAATACCTTTGTTTTCCTCATTTTCTCTCCTTCTACACAACTGAACACCTCCTCCTCTTGGAATGGATGTCTCCATCAGTTTGACTGAGGAAATGTTTTCCTGGGATCTTGCTGTTGTGAAACACTTCCATCTTTCCAGTGTGTCAGTGGAAAAAGTCAACAGCACCTTGAAATTGCAGACTGGAATAATTGTCTGCTGTCCCACAAATCATCCTTCTGTTTCTTCATCTAGAAAAAGTGCTCACAATGCTTGAGCTGCAACCACATTCATTGTAGAGGTCAGGCATAGGCTGGCTATTTTTTTGTAAAATCTCCTGATTTTGGACTCTTTGAATGCATTGATCTAGGAGTGCAATGCAAGGCCATCTGTCTGGCTGTGGTTGCACAGGAGGAAGAGCATGTTTAAAGGCATGCCTTTTTGATTTTGCATTTTAAGAACAGGTTGGGAGCACTTCCTGTGCCCTTTTTTGTTTATTTGATTGTGAATTTCAGAGTTTTTAAACCTCTTAGATAATTCTGCTTTGGTACAAAGGAAAACCACCAACAAAACATCACATTGGCCACCATGCTCTGTTCTGATGCTGATTTAGCACACAGCATCCCCAGACCTGCAGCAGAGCTCGCTGATGTTCGCTATATTACACCAGGGGTAGCTACTTTCCAAGTGATTTGCTTTTCTTTTTTAATTTATGCCTCTAATTTGCTATCTAAATGAAAGTTTCTCCCAAGAGTATTTCTTTTCTACAGTCAAAGGCCAATATTTGGGGGCAATTGTTTCCAATCCAAGTGGCTAAAGTCAGGCTGATAGTGTTATAATTAAGTGAGTTTGCATTATGCATACTTGATTCCCTCTGTGTCTTCCTCTAGACTGTGGCAGCTGATGGTAATGGAGAATAGGCTGCTGTATTATACCCTAAAATTTCAGTTTCCTGTTTTGGAAACTTGGAAGTCTCAAGTATTTCCCTTTGGTAAATGCACATGCTCTGGGGATCTGCTCCCTCGCCCACGTGTTAATGAGTACTTCCTATCATTAGACCTAGGAATCATTGCTAGGTAATCATAGCTGGTTATAAAGCAATTATCAGTGAAAAAAAAAAAGCTCTTTAGAAGAGTGTTGATGGTGTTCAGGAGCAGGTCCTGTTTCCAGCTGCCCCTGGCAGGGGAGCTGTAGGGCCAACACCAGAAGATGGCCTGTCCCCAGCAGGGCAGGGCATGGGCACAGGGCTGTATTTAGGTTGTTTTCTCCTTCTGAGGGGGCTATTGCCAGAGAGCTGTGAGAACACAGCTGCACATCCTTCATGCTGCAGGCAAATCCATGCAGGATCCATGGCAAAGGGCAGCCAGTAGGGAACCAGGGGTCCCCAAATGACAGAGGTTAGTGCAGGGTGGGAGGCTGAGCACTGGGACCAGTGGTTGCTGCTGCCCTGGGGCTCTCCCAGATATTGGACACAAGCGGTTCAAGCAAGAAATTCCTCACAAGGAGGTGATGAGGCCCTGGCACAGGCTGCCCAGAGAAGCTGGGGATGGCCCATCCCTGGAGGTGCTCAGGACCAGGCTGGATGGGGCTTTGGGCAATGTGGATTGGTGGGAGGTGTTCCTGCCCAGAGCAGAGGCTGGAACTGGGTGGCCTTTACGGTCCCTCCCAACCCAAGCCTTTCTGTGACTGCATTCATTCTGTCAGTGCCATGCACTTAGCTGGACAGCACCTCTGTAAGCCCAGCCCCCAGCAGCTCTCCCTAGGAAACTGCGCGTGCCTCTATACAAAGAGCATGGTTCTGTACACGTACAGGCCACATGACATGACTCACCCCTGCGTGCTGACCCACACACTCACTTGTACCAGAGCGGGTGGGAACAAAGCGCAGCTGCTCGTGATGTGGCAGCACCCGCTGCTAGCCCAGCTCTGGCCGGTGCTGCACGGTGCGAGGCAGGACGAGGGGATGCAGGTGGCATCCACATGTGCTGTTCTAGTAGCACGGTCCCAGGCTTGAAGTCAATATGCCAATGTTTCATAACAAAACGCAAAGGCTAGCAGAGGTCCCTGTGCTGGGAGGGCAGACGTGCTGGAGGCAGGACTGACAGCCGCTAGCAGAGCTCTGTGAGGAGGCTGGCACATCACGAGTGACACAGCCAAGGCTTTCAGCCCTTCTGCAGGAAGGTTAGACTGCTGCCATAGGCTACATCTCTGTGGAGGATATTCTGAAATCTCACTAGCAGCAGCAGGACTGGTACTTTGTTACTAAGCCGGCTTCTGCAGGGCGATATAAAAATATGGTAAAAATCCCACCTGTAGCAACATTCATGCTGCCATGAAGCTATGATGACCAGAGGATCCAAGGTTTGTAGAAAGATACAATGTCCTTTATTACACCAATGTTTTTAACTAGCTATTCCTGGGAGGAAAAAAAAAAAAAAAAAAACAAGGAGGGATGGAAGCTGTAGGACACAAAAATGTTGGCAATCAAACCTATTAGAGTGATGCGTCCCAGCAGTAGGGCAGTGTGAATGCCTCGTGGCTGGCACATCGCTCTCACAAAAGCTGCAAGGGTGAAAGGTTGGTAACGAAGGTCTCTCTGGCCACCCATCACTTGCAAGGTGACAGTTTAACTTACCCTCTGCCTTTTAACTGTGTGCTGGCTGCTTTTAAATTTATGTGCTAAGAAAATGCACCCCATGCAGTCTTCAACTATTCCCCAAATTGAAAAGTGTTCTTTAAAATCCTTGCTCGGACTCTGCCTCTCGATGAGTCAGACAGCTGTAGAGAAGTGACATGCATGCAAGTCATGGCTGCTTAGCAGCTAGGTAGGATTGCTCCAGTGAGTGTTATGCCAAGGAATCTGACACTGGGGCACCAACTCTGCCCCTCCCCTCCACATCTGGAACCCTCTCTCAAAGCTATTTTTTCACCTTGGTGGCACAGAGATGGCATCTCCAGACATCCCAGATCCGCCCATGGGACTGCTCTCACCCGCGCCCGATGTCAGCAGGAGGAGGCTTAGTGGCATCTGGCTGAAAATGTCACATTTCCTTCCAAAAGTTCCACTTCCTCAGTGATTTTCACTTCCCATCAACTTTTGCATAACTTGCTTTTTCTAAAGATGGCACTGGAGTTTTCCCTGCTTTTGAACTCTTTCCTTCTCCTAACCAAATGTATAAACTATATTCTTAAAAGCAGATTGCAAAATAATAATAATAATAATAATACCTTAAAGCAAACAAATCTACCACAAATAACTGGAACTACACCTGTTCTTACTCTGCATATACAAAACAGTGCATGCAGACAGCAGCACCTTCTGCCTGCATCCATGTGACCAAAAGAAGCTGGGAAAACAAACTTTGGGGGTTTGCACTTTTAAATGCCCATGGCAGATGGAGTCAGTGTGCCAAGGAAAATGAGAACGCCAGTGCAAGGAGTAGTGTTGAACTCTACAACGAACCTGGAACACAGGCATGCCTTCAGTCTTCTGACTGCTTTACAAAAGCTAAAGCAATGCAGACAAGAATCAGAGCTGCACCAGCAACTTGACCCTGATCCCAGCTCCAGTGCCAGTAACATTTATGACAGCTCATCAAAGCGTTTTCTTAGCTTTTAATTAGCTTCTGCAAGAGGTGATGGCTTACAGCTTGGAGCAGGAAGCTGGCAGTGAGGACACCCAGGGTCTATTCCTGGCCCGGGAAGTGACAGGACAGGTGGCCAGAGCCCCTCTGCCCAACTTCCATAGCTGTAAAATGGGTAAAGTAATACCTGCTGCTCAGGGACGGTGAGAGACCTAATGAGATGTTTGCAAGAAGCACGCTGACCCTCTGATGAGTTGTGCAAGAGAAATTAGTGGTATTATCATACGGGTAATGAGCTCTCTCAAGGCAGGAAATCCTTTGTTCACAGATACAGGCTTTTCCAGCAGCCAGGTTACAGCAGAAGTTTATTAGAGAAAAGTGAGTGTTGCTCATCTCTGTGTAACTGAGAATACATTGCTTTATATTAGGAGGATTTATCTGCAATGTATTGCATTCCTCGGAGCCTTTACCTTCAGGGAAAGCCTTAGGAATAACTCCTTAACGCCTAGTTTTGTTATGAAAATGAACTTTATCTATCTTATGAATTGTTTATCTTAAGGCTGCACAATCACTTTGATTATAAGAGCCTAGTGTTATTCAAAAGAGTGAAGAATCTCAAGTGAGTAGATGAATATGGAAAAGATATGAGGGACACTGGGCTTTTCAGATTCCGTTCCACTCATGTGCCCATTTCTTATATGGAGAAGAACAAGTGTGTAATTGTATTGCAACCTATTATTGTGATACAGAAAAAAGCAATTATTATATGTACACAAAAAGATCATTAAATATTTCCACTGGTAACCACAAATTGTGCCAGAAGTGTATTGCAGTCATACCAAATTTTCATTACATTCCGCACAAGAAACTTAGCTAACAATTAATTCCAGCACTAGCATGAGGAAATTGAAGTGGAAGATAATTTTTCATCCTTAAAAACAGACTGAGATGAAAAATAGAGTGACAAAAAGTAACTGGAACTTTACCAGCTGTCAGCTGGTAGGATACTACACGCAGACCTGGGTGACTGAGGGTTTGCAGCCATACAAGTGAAAGGTGGGACTGTGTCAGGAAACACTGGATGGGTTTTCCCTTGCTATATCACATTTCTATACATAAATTAACAACAGGGTACATGCAGCATCCCTACAGTAGCACAGCTGTAAGTGCAAATGGCACAAACAGTGCTAATGGTATTGTGTGTGACATTTATGAATTATGGGTGAAGGCTACATTGCCACAGCACACATCAGTCAGCAGCACCAGCCTCGTTCCTGCCCTGCCCACCTTGCACCACCAGGCCTGCAGTCACAGCAGCCGTGGGGAGGAAAAGGCTGGGAAGCAGGCTCCCCTCGCCCAGCAAGCACTAATTCATAGTGGGGTCAGGAGGGAAGGAGTCCCGGCTCCAAAGGGGTAAGGAGGCAGAGAGCTTTCGAGGAGCCTTAGAGGGCTGTGCCAGAAGGAAGCCCCGCAGGAGAGGAGGAGGATCACAGGCAGACTCACCACTGCATTCAGAAGGCAGGGAAGTCTCCCAGGCACAGGTCCCAGCCTGCTGGTGAGCTCTGCTGAGGCACTGGAGAGAGGCAGAGGAGAGCAGTTAGGAGGTTTCAAAGAGAAGATGCTATGGTTATCAGTGGGCATTTACTACTTCTTGCACCCTGTGGCAGTGCCCAGTTAACAGGCAGGGTGCAAGACACACGTCAGCGCCACTGCCATAACCCAGAATGGGAAAATGCTGAACTCCTTCTCCTTTGAAGTGTGATGTAAGGGAAGCAGCACAGCTTTGTAATCTCTAACAGCCAGACTACTGAGCAAGGAGCTGAAGGCAGTTGTGAGACTGGCACAGAACAGTGTTCCAGGGCTCTGGAGGTTCCTTGTTCTTTAATCAAAGGTAAGTCAGAACTACAAGAGCACCAGAGCTATCAAGCTGGCTCCACCTGCAACTGAAGTGTTCAGACATCACAGCTAAATGCTTATCTTTCCACTGTTTGTTTCTAGCTGTTTGGCAATTACGGTCACAAGTACAAAGCACATGGCCTTTCTCAACTCTTCCAAGCTATGTAATCACTCCAGGAAAAAGATTAGCAGGAGGCCAGTTCTGAATTAGCCTTTTCACAGAGTTCAGCAGAGATCTTCCTTATTTTTGTGTAGGTATATGACAACATTCAGCATCTGCAGTGACTGCAGTCCTCCAGCCATACCAGGCACACACCAAATAGAGCGAAAGCTGTCCTGGATCGCTTCCTTCATCTTTTTCTGGAAGGAATCACCAGCTGGAAGTCAGCCACTGGTAGAGGCAGCCATTTCAGTGTGGAAACACTTATCACTGGCGAGGTAATGGGACATTTTTCTTGGTGAAATTTTTAACTCAGCAGTGAAAAGCTGTGGATCCTACGCCAACTTTCATACCTTCATCTACTGGAAATGTTCTGATTCCTACATAATCTATTCTTAACACCACTGTAATTAATTACTGTGCTTCTCCCCACCTCCTCCGAACTCTTCTACTAGTAATTCAGGCCCATGCTATCTGCTGAACTGAAATTAACATCAGAATTAACAAAGCAAAACTATTTAGCACAGCAGACAATGCAGCACCTCTAATACCTCCATTCCAGGTAAACTTCTTTAAAATTAGAGCCATGTAATGGGATCTACTCCAGATTAACATAGGAAGAGTGTAAGAGTGGAACTGGATCTTAAGCTTAAGGCCCCAGGGTCCATCCTTCTGGATCTCTGCAGCTATTCTCTACTGCTGTTCTCAAACTGGAAGATGTGAGAGCAGCCTACACAGCCAAAATAGGTGTTCCCCTCTGCCAGCATTTACTGCCAACACTTAGCAGGCAAACATTGGGTAATCCCTACGACTCTTGATGTTCTGACGTATCTCTGCTTGGAAAACAGACAAGTCAGCATCTGAGCAGAACGATTTCTGATGTTACAATAAAACAAAAAACAAACAAAAAAAAAAAACTTTGCAAAGCACTTCTGATAACAGATGTTGTAAAGAAAAGGTTAGTAGGTCAACAGATGAAAACATGGAAGAATTTATTTTATATCATTTTCCAGCCTCCTACTCAGTCTGCTCTTAAAACTAAAGAGCATTCAACCCTGGGGAATATTCTCACTACATTTTAGACCTTGGGAAATACATATTTTCTATTAGTAATCATTCTTCTCTTTGAATTTCCACCTTTCTCGCCTTTTTTTAATCGTAGCTTCAAATGATGTTTACCTGACCATTTTTTCACTAAATATTTCTTGGTTTTGACTGTGGGGCAGCCTGGGACACTCATTGTCTGCTCTTCTAACCTGATGCAAGTACTTTTGCTGTTCAATGAAGGTGGGCACCATCTGGAGTGCAGAAGGCAGCCAGCCTAGATCAAATCAAAGCTCTAGCCAGCCCAGTGTCTGACAGTGGCGAGCAGGCTGAGAACAGCACAAGCGTGCACCATTTGCCCTCCCAGACATTGTATCAACTTGAAGCGACTTGTAGTTTAGCAACTTTACCAGCAGTGGTTCTGTCTTCATATGCAATGGATTTCCTTCCAGTAATTTGCTCTATCTCTTTCTCAGTTGTTAGAAACAACATACTGTTGTAGGTTACAGATTTCAGATTCCATGGAAGAAAACTAAAAGAAATATTTTTTTTTACTGCTGTGTGAGTCTCATAATCTGTGGCTATTTCATGCCTAATGAGAACAAGATTGTGCTTAATTATACTCAGATCTCAGAAGAAAAAAAAAAAATCACTTAGGTTCTGCAGGTTTGGATGTTGGTAATTCAGTATGCAGCTTTTTTTTTTCCCTGTGACTCATAAAACACACTGCCTCAGCACGTGGATGTTGCTGGATGTACCAGCCTTAATGCTGAACGAATGCACAGCCCTTTGAGACTTTAAAAATAACAAATCCAGCTTGACTACAGCTAGTTCTGCCTTCTTTAACCTGCCTGGCTGCAAGGACCTCACTGAGGGTCACCTGAACGCCCACTTGTCCTCAGCTGCCACGCACAGTCGCCCTGCACTATCTGACAGCAGCACATCCGAGAGGAAGCCGTGCACGCAGAGGCTGTGGGGAGCTGTGCTTGGAGCCAAGCGACGACATTCATTAAGACCTCACCCCACGCTCCGCAGCATGGCTTCAGCGCTGGCTGTAATTACTGAATGAGCTAAGCACTCCAGCAACCTGTTATTAACACTACCTGAAAGCAGGTAGAAGGTGAGCCTAGCTATTAGAGGTGCTACCAACTTTGTTTTGGGGGAAAAAAAAAAAAAAAAACTGAACGAGAGCAACTCCTCCCCTGCCATCCAGTTTCATCTGACCTCTGCTGATCCGCCACACCCTTACAACTTTTAGCTGAGTAAGATTAAACTACAGAGGAAAACATGTCTTAGTGTGAGTCAGTACCACGCTAGAACACAAAAGGAGCACATTCTTGTTCCTTCACCACTGCACTCTGCACAGCAGCTCCTCTCTCCCATCACTGGCCATGCTTGCTGGCCAGCCTTGGGGTCAGTTCTGCCTGCAGAAACCCACCTGTATGACCCCATCCTCATGAGTGGTTCCTGCAGGAGCGGCTGCATGTGTCAGGGCAGGAGCCTGCTCAGCAAGGGCTTGTGCTGTCACTGGCTGCCAGCACTCTCACTACAGTGGTGTCAGCACCCCAAGGCAGCAAGGACCAGTAAAAACCTCCTCCTGCTGTAAGCATGTGATTCCTGCAAAAATAGGTCATCTAGGAATACAGGCTGCCAGACACGCACACACAGGCAAATAAACAGCTTTGGGTAGTGCAAGGGGATGGGGAAATATCCTAAAAACCAGGAGCAGTAATTCAGTGGGAGAAATAATTCTGGACCTCAGGACTCAAACTGCCACACGGAGGTCAGTGTGAATATGGCCAAGGACTTAACGTGTACAGGACCAGACCCCTGGGACCTGGTTCTGGAAGGCATTGAGCACTCCCAGCACTGCCTCTCCTATAGAAGCCCAAGAGTTTGGAAGAGTCTGACATTCAAAAAAACTGCTGGTGCAGATACTTTCTGCAAATGGAAGAGATGCCAAGTCATAGACGCAATGCATGAGTGAATTGCTGCCCAGCTGCTTTCAACAGAAAAACAGATTACTGGTTTGACTGATTACAAGCAAGATCACAGTTTAAGGTTAGATAGCACATCTATTCATAATCTCTTTGGAATAATAAAGTTATTGGAATAGGGTAAAATTATAAATCAATTTTGTTCTTTTTTTTTTCAATTAAAATGAACTAGATTATTTTTGTTCATATCATTGTAATATAGAAATATTTTTTATGTTCACTGATGATGATGAAAAGGGAGACTATTTTGCTGGGGCCACCAGTCAGAAACACACAGAACCAGAGCTTTGTAGTGATGACCAGTGTTTGGTAACTGCAGAATGTATTCAGTCTAATTCAGTTTAGTGCTAACTGAGCTAAATTAGCTAGTAACTATTTTATTCAAAGTTGTGAAACCTCACCTATGCTGGAAGCCTAAGGAGCTAAGAAGATTGTGTTCCCCTTCCAGCCCTACCAGCCAGAGAACTGTGTGTGAGGGTCTAAGAGTCGTTTGTGACAGTGATGATGGGAGGCCAGCACATCCCAGGCAATGGGAACACCCAGTACTGACACCAGAGGAGCCAGAGGATTCATGTTACTGGCCGTGAGTGACAGCCAGCAGGCTAAGCCAGAGCAGGCTGCCTTCTGCAGTACCTGGTGCTTCTGGACGTGGAGAGCTAGCAGGGACTTTGGGGAGGCCTTCAAACCTCCATGACACAGGCAGTCTGCTGCCAGGAGCCATGCATTTGACAGATGTCCAAAGTCAACTTTCCATGGAGTAAGCAAATGGAGGTCACCACATCCCCAGCCTGGTTAATCCACAACCCAGACAAGCCATGCATAGATAACTGAGAATTGATTTCCACAGTGGAATTGTAGACAACTCACTACAAACTGCCCATTCAGTTTATGAGCTATGAGGAAAAATAAATGTTTTAATGAGTATCAGTGATAACCAAAGTTTCTCAAGAAAAAGAACAAAAAGATCCAGAACAAAAGATAATGAAGCAGCTTATTTAAGGCACAACTTCTTGGCCGCTGGTTTAAAAAACAAAGCAAGGCTCCTGTGACAGATACAGAAGTCTGAGCTATCACTCAGAACAGAACTTCCAGTACAACATGACACAGTGAGGAAAGTGAACTTCAACAAGCCATGGATCCTCTGCCTTTCAGTCTTCTCAGGAGACTAAGTAATATCTGGTGGCATTATCAGATGGACCAAAGGAGGAAAGGAATCAGCTATGGCTAAGGCAGTCTGGGAACAAAAACTAAAAAATGTGGTTAACAGCAGAAAAGGTCACTAGCAGCAGTGCTACATAGTTAATCCAGCATAAATATTAAGGTTTGCTGCATTTCCTCTTGTTCTGTAGTAACACATTGACACCTACTACATGGGACTGTGGGCCTAGAAAGAGGTTTTACAGGCCTTAGATTGGAATAAAGAACTAAATATTGCCTTTTGTCCTCTTGACCGGTTGAGTCAGTGGGTCTGTTCTAAAAAGCTGTCCAGAGGAGGATAAACTGTTGTTAGCCTTCCTGATGTTGCCTATGCAATAAACAGCAGAGAAAACTGAGAGACAAGTCAAACGGGACTCTAGCTAATGGGAACAAATCTCTGTAAAAGATGTGAACTAAACATTTCATACCTTAGTACAAATACAAGCTTTCCCAAAAGGTAGCACTGACCAACTATGCAGCTGTAGGTTAGTTTACAACAGCTCCTAGGGCATTCATTCAGTTTGGTATCACTTTGGGCAGTAAAGAAGCCTCAGCAGCAGTTTTGCTAAATTTTATTACCTCAAGTCTAGGTTCAAATTGTAAAAGTCCACTTCTGCTTCCTCCAGTCAGAAATATTCTCTGTTCTTGCATTTCTGTCAGTCTCTTTTTCATGCTGAACAGCAGCCTTTCAAAAAGACAGAGTAAAGTTGTTTGATGGGCAGTATTACACCAAATTACATTTTTAATTGTTTTTCAGTTGTTTTGTATCTGTTCCTGAAGAAAGGTTTATTGCAAAAGCAATGACACGCTCCACTGCTTGGGAAGAGCTAAAGACAAGCTGCAAGTCTGCTCCTCATAAGGAGTGTATCTGCAGAGCAACCTTCTCCCAGCCCTTGTTCTCTCTGTTCCCCTGGGAAATATTGATGGACATATTTCATCTTGAACACAAAACAGCAGTAGGCATTATTTCTATGGAGAATCCACATACAATATGCAGACAGGAACATTAAAGATACGCCAGTAACTCTTACAGTGTCTGTTACACTGTTATCTCAGAGCAGAGGAATTAGTAGCTGTGTGTAAAATGCACAGTCTAGAAACTCCCATACCAGATATATTGTCTTTAAAAATATTGCAAATTTCCTTTTTCATTCATCTGTTTTTCATGAATGAATCTTTTGGAACAAATCCTTGTTTTTCCCATTGAAATTGATTAGTAAAGGATATTTCCTAATACAAAACAAAATGTTAATGACCTCCCTCAGCAAATCAGGCTGTGGACTTTAAACATGTGCTTAGAAAATTCAAGTACAAATTTAACTTTTGCTCATGGAGAAAGTCGTGGGGCAGTTAGACATTTCTGACTGGCTGCCAATTCAAACATCAGATATTTGTGACAAAATTTCTCGAATGAACGGACAAGACTCAGCTTTGGCAGGTCCAGGTAGGGGAGCAGAAGTAGAAAGGGATGCATTCCTGTCTCAACATCATGAAAGCCTTTCTGCCACATAAATGAGTCTTTGGTAACATCCCAAGACCAAACAACAAGGCAAATTCTGCTTGTTCAAATCTTTTGGCAAAAACAGATGGAAGTATTCATAAAACACAGTGATGATGGGATGAAGGTTTGATGGAGAGTGAGAAATGTTGTTGGCTACTCACACACACATCACCAGCATGATTAAATGCAGCATCCAGAGAAAAGGCAAGACTTGAAGGAGGAATGCCTTTCCATGGGTGGCTGCCAGAAGACGAGGATTAGATGCCACTGTACTATAGCTACAGTCTGTTTACTTAGAAGAAGCAGGAAAAACACTGTAGAGAAACAGGATTAGTAAAACTAATCTCAAAATCACAAGGAAGACTGTTTATATATATCTGGTAAGCTGACAAATATCGAGTGGGGGAAGAGAAGTGGTACCATTTTTTGCCTCCTTTCTTAATGAAAAAAAAAAAAAAAAAAAAAAGATTGATTTGGCCTTCCTGCCTTGTATTTGCTTTCCTATTTATAACTTTAAAACCACTGACCAATCTTAACCTGTTTTTAAAACTGCATGAAGGTAGCGCAGTGAGCAAAGTTCTAGATGTTTTCAGAATGAAGGCAGAATGAAAAACACAGAATCGTATGTGCTTATTTATAAATCATATGTGCTTTTTTTTTATAAATTCCAGTTACGTACGACTGAGGAAAAGACTCAACATGTGCTTACAAGCATCTATAAAGGAGCTTACAAAGACCCCGGCAGCCAGAAAAGTTGGTTGGTTTGCCATCAGCTGAATGCCATGAGCTCATAGGAAACTATTCAGTACCACACTTGTGAAATGGCTCAGTGGTTAACTGCAGTGAGACACCCTTCCCAAACAGAGAAGATAAAATAGTCTGTGATTCTGTTAGGAGTTCTGTGGCACAAGGGACTTCAGCAGGCCCCATCCCTCTGCAGCTGCTTATCCCAACCACCTCACCATTGGCATGTACAGATAAGAAGTGAATTACATCAGAGAAGGGATACAGCTGAAAACAGCAAACCAATCTGTGTTATCCGGCTCACGTCCCATGCTGCTTCACAGAATGATTACACAAAGATCTGTGAGCACAGGGCTGGCAAGAGGAATAAGTCGGGCTGACTACTCATCAATAAATGCTTGCACCATCTGGGGCTCAATACACTGATTCTAAGTCAGACAAAAATCTGACAAAAATCTAGGACCTAGAGTAAAGGATGAGGGGGAATAGGGGAGTGAATGGCTACACTGTGATGATAAAAAAGAGCAGACTGGGAAGTTTTACTCATCCTGAGGGACTGTGCACCAGAATAATTACAATGAACCCAGTAAGACACCAGCCAGCGTAAGAGCATCACAGTTTGGCTCTGTGGAGCTGAAACTCTAAATTATTCCTATTTATTTCTTAAAGACAAGAATAAACAGCTGAACCTTGAAGCAAATAAGTAAGAATTTCAAACAAGAAAAAGAATTTTTAATAAAAAGAAACCATTATATTAAATTTTTTTATTAGATCTGAAGAAAGGCACTAAGTACATTTTGTGTTGTCCCCATAAGGCATGTATGAAGCAATGGCACTTGGAGACTACGCAATTCTTTCAAGACTAGGCAGGATAAATCAGTTCACAGTAAGCTCCAGGCCTTTATAGCTGCAGCTATGCAGAAGCTGGGCTAGGGTCAGGTTTATAGAGCACCTCAGCTGTGGAACTCAGTTTCACTCTTCCTTATGTCACAGCAATTTTTATTAACCCTTGTATAAAGAAAGGCTCAATTATCTGTTAATACTCTCTGAAGTCATGTGCTCATTACGATCTCTTCATAAGTGTATAGATCTTTGTAGCTTTGCTAATAATAACACATGCAACAGTCACCTGGTAAGGTTTAAACAACATATTATTTATATAAATGTGCCTTCCATGAGCACAAGGAACTTGCAATTTTCAAAACAGCTTCAGGCATTTGGACTCATTTATCTGGCCTTAATGTTCACTTAGGAAATGGCTACAGCTGTGGAAAACTCACATGTTGGAAGCCAGGCTGGTAAATACGTGCCTTGTTTTTAACAGTGCCAAGTACCAAGTCCCGCTGAGGCCAGGGGAAGCAGAGCGCTTCTGAACAGCAAGTCAGCGAATGAGGCAGCTTCCTCCTTCATGACTGTAACCACAAGGCCTCCCAGCTGGAAAATACTAGTCCGGCTGTAACTTGAAATAAATACAAGCAGGACAATTGTTTATACTAAATCTGTCTAATCTACACTTTAAATGGAGTGACCACAAGGAGTGGCCTCATAGTTATCAGTTTTATGTAAGCCTCTACATGCTAGGCTGGTGTAAAAGGCCACTTGTGTCAACAGCAATCAAGCCCTCTTTGTGTTCTGTGCATGCAAGCATAACATTGCAAATTTTTGCCCATTTAGACAGTTAGCTCCACCCTAGTATGAGCAAACAAAAACAACTGCTCATAGCATTCCAGAGAAACAAGCAGGAGAACAAAGATTTCCACATACAAACACAGGCAACCATCTAACCACAAAGCAGCAAAATCAGCAGATTTTTTAATGTTAAAAAATAGGGGCAAATTCTCTTTAGTATCCATCATTGTGCCGATGATTCAAAAGCAGGAGATAGATGCCTGCTTTATTTTTCCAGCTGAGATTCCTCCAGGGGATCTGGGAAAAGTAAATACATACTCAGTTGAATAGATGCCAAGGCTGGCTGATGAGAAGACTGATAGTTTCTATGATGGGACATAAAGCCATCTTAGCTTCTAAAACAGGATACAAAACCATCTCGTCCTGAGCCATTTTGTACTTACGGCTTCTCTTTCCTCTGATGGAGGTATCGTTCTATATTCCTTGTTTGTTTCTCCCTTGCCAGATGTGGGACATAAGAAACTAGCAACACCCAAGAGGTTAATGCCTGTTTGCCATGAGGTCTTTTTTGCAATCACAATTTCTGAACCTCTGNGCAATTCCCAAACAAACCTGACCAGACTGAAACCTGGGGGGGTTCTGGACCTCCCGACTATCTTGCATGATAGCAAGGTATAAATATACAGCTGCTCTCTGACCTCAGAGCTTGAATCCAGCCTACTTGTGAATTTACTTCTGAATACAGAAAGCACAAGCTTTCACTGCAGCCAGAGGAGAGAAACAGGCACCTCCACAGGCCAGTTCACACAAATCCAGGTCTCAGCAGCCTCCTGGAGGAAATATTTCAC
>VXAV01002701.1:8334-22065 GCA_013399715.1 Alectura lathami | reverse complement strand
TTGGCTGCCGCCGAACTGGTGAGGCGCGGGCGGCGCTCGCCATTGGCTGCCGGCGCGAACAGGCCACGGGCCGGCCCGAAAACAAGGAAGTCACGTGCGGAGGGTGCTGGCGGCGCGGGGCCGCCTTTGTCAGCGCGAAACCGGGCCGTGGCCCCTGGGTGGGGGGGACCTCAGGTGGGAGCGGAGGGAAGGAGAGGGCTGTAGTCGCGGGTGGCATTAAAAGCGCTTCAACAGCTCTTCCGTCGTTTGTTTTTAATGCAGTGGTACTGTGCTTGTGCTGCTTGTAGCCCCTACTGAGAGTATGAATGGTGAACTTTCATGAGTGATAAGCTGTGTAGTAAAGTTTATCTCAAGATAGAGCTCTCATTAGAGCTCTGTCATGCTTGCATTAAGCTCTGGCAATTAGCTGCTATCTTAAGGTAAAAGTCCTGTGTGTCTGGCATCTGGAGGGGAAACGTTCAGCATCAGTTCCCCTGCGTTACCATATGTCTTGCAGCTCTCTTCACAGGAAAGTTACTCCTTTTAGGAACCAAAGGGTAAAAAAAAAATGGGGTAGGGAAGGAAATAAGCACATTACATGAAGCTGTATGTATCATCTTGGAGTTTCTGTCAACACATGGACTTGCAGCCTTAGAGTAAAACTGGTCTCTGCTAGCAACTGAGCTCATGCTAACACTTGTTCTTCCTTCTGCAAGCAGTTCTCATACAGATAAGATGAAAAAAGGCAACCTGAGGGTTAAAACTCTGCCTGGTGAACAGTGTGTGGATATCTTTCACAGATACTTACACAACTGATGGCAGCTGCTTCCTTAAGCTCCACCCTGATTCTGTTTGGTATCAGACCTTCATTTGGTGTGGAGGGGAGTGCAGGCTGACTTGTAGCCCAGCAGAAGGAGGGAAAGCATCTCTGCCAAGCAGCTTCTCAGTCCAGGCAAATAGTAATTCAGGATCTGATTCACAGACAATAAATCAACTTCACAGAAGGAACTATCTATTCTATCCTGCATATAAGCAATAAAGATACATTCTATTCCCCACTGTAATTAAGCTTTTTTGGTTTGTTCCAGTAAACAACAAAGGAGGCATCTGCTCAGGGTGCAAAATGATACATGCTCATGGAAGAGAACGAGCTTCAAGTCAGATTGTGCTATCCATCTCTGCTTTAAAGGGTTGAGCAGAACATTGCTTTATAAAGCCTTTTGTGGTGGTTGTTTCATTTTTTGTGTTTCTGAAGTGTATGTGGAGGGATGTTAATAATTCTTTTCTTCATCAGGCTTACAATACCATGGTAGGTACCTCTCTACTTAAGAACCTTTGTCAGGCACTTATTTGCCTGGCTAATATTTAATAACATTAAAACAATCACGCTATAATGGTTAGTAAAGTGGTCTTGCTTCTCTTGCAGCTGTCGTTGGCCTGCTGTACCCTTGCATTGACAGCCACCTTGGCGAACCACACAAGTTCAAAAGAGAGTGGGCCAGCGTGATGCGGTGTATTGCAGTTTTCGTTGGCATTAACCATGCAAGTGCTGTATCCTTCAACTAGTTTGTGTTGTTGCTTGATGTGCTCAGTGTATGGCCAGGAACCAGGCTCTTGTACTTGCACCTGAGAGAATTACAAAGGTAATGACAATGCTGTTGGCAAAGGCAAGCTTTGGACTGCAGAGACATGCAGTACGGTGCAGTAGGTCCTTTAAGATAGATTAATGCAGTTAACTTAAAAGTAGTTATGGGGTTCTGGGATGGGGAAAGGCCAGACATCATTCTGTGTCTGGCACAACTGAGTATAACAGGATAACTTGTATTATTTTAGTCTGTATGTTGTCTATATTTAACAGTTAACATAAGTAACTAGTGGGATGCACTAAACTCTTCAGTAAGAGTGCTGTTAATAGTGATGGCTTGAGCAGAAAAACTTAATGCAGCAGGAATAACTTTGGTTACTTGAGACAAGAATCCACAGTTGAATAAACTACTATATGGTATGTTCTTTGGATGCTCAGTGTGACAGAAATCAGTGTTGCCTTCTCAGTCAGGAAGAGCTCAGCAGGTCTGAAAATGAGATTCTTAACATTGCATTTAGAAATACACAATCCATGCTCGCTTTCAATTTGAATGGGATGTCTGCAGATTTAAAACCATTGTCCTTAACATCTTTTTCCAGAAACTAGATTTTGCAAACAACGTCCAGCTGTCTCTGACTCTGGCAGCCTTATCCCTGGGTCTTTGGTGGACATTCGATCGTTCAAGAAGTGGTCTCGGACTAGGAATTACAATAGCATTTGTAGCAACTCTCATAACCCAGTTCCTTGTATATAATGGTGTTTATCAGTAAGTTATACTTTAAAATAATATTTCAACTCTTGTAATAAAAATGGGTGGAAATCTATTGGAAGCTACTTACTAATGTATTTGGCATGTTCTTATAACAAGGCATTTTATATGTCTAAGGCAGCTAGTTGTCCTGTTGTTGTAAATTATCAGAATGAGCACTGAGTGGGGAGGGAGGTAACATTCAAACTGAGCTGTTATTGTTTCAGCATACATCTTAACAAACTGAACTGCTTCTGACTTGGTGTGTCATTAACTGGCTCTCGGAGAGAGAACCTGGCTGGCTAGTTAAAGACTGAACTTGGTCTCCCAGTTCCTTCTCCTGTGTTTCTGTGTGTCTGGAGAAAGAATTCTGTGGCATCTTGTTAACAGTATGTAAGGAGATGATGATACCTTGCCTCTAATTTCTTTGTTTTTCTTTACTAGGTATACATCCCCAGATTTTCTTTACATCCGTTCTTGGCTTCCATGTATATTTTTCTCAGGAGGTGTGACTGTAGGAAACATAGGACGCCAGCTGGCTATGGTAATTACTGTGTAATTAGCATTTCCTTTAGCAGTCCAAACAACTTCTGTCACTCTTCATCCAAGAGCAAACTATGCCTTTAAGGGTATGACTCACTGACTGAGAGATTAATAGGTGTCTTCACGAGAGCTGAAATGTAAACATATAACCTGTGTTGCCAGTAGAGTAGGAATTGTCTTACTAAGTGTATGAGTCTTCTATATGAAACTTTTTCCAGCAACAGCCTAAGACTTGAATCAGTATTCCAGATCTAGTCAGAATCTTAATTACTCCCTTTCTATCAGCAGCTGGAGTTAATATCTAAGGCAGTTAGAAAGCTGAGAGACAGACAGACTTGCTGTAATTATTTGTGCAGTAAAACAGTTCTCTTATGTAGAGGAGATGTCCTTACATAACATTAAATTCCACAACTCTGAAATCAAATATTTTCTGGTCATTTCACATATAGCCCATATCACTCCACAACTGGGATAATATAGCAGAAGTGATTATTTCATTTGCTAGATTCTTAAGTAATTACTCCCTTGTAATGTAATTAACAGTAAACCTGACTCTGTTTTCACATCAACTTTAGGCTTGCTCATTAAATGACACTGATGGATAGTAATAATTAATGATGCATTGATTTTACTTATGTCTCTTGCTACCTAATTTCTTTATCCTGGAAAACGTTCTTAAACTATTCCAGTTCTCTAAGGGTATTGCAACTTAGGTGCCTTTAGTTTTCACTGAAGGAAAGGCCTCTGTAGATTTGAGTTACTAAAATGCTAGTCTCTGATAATGTTTAGTAAAGGGAAAAGCCACTTTCTAGTACTGAACCACAAATAAGTTTTTTTAAAAAAAAAAAAAAACAACAAAACTAGACCAAAGCTAGCTGCCTTGCT
This sequence comes from Alectura lathami, assembly GCA_013399715.1. NCBI lineage: Eukaryota > Metazoa > Chordata > Aves > Galliformes > Megapodiidae > Alectura > Alectura lathami. The sequence continues at coordinate 18,325 of VXAV01002701.1, read as the reverse complement.
TCAAAAAGTCTTTCTGCCCCTGCTGTCTAACCTTCGTGCTGTCTAACCTTCGTAACTCAGTAGATGGACACTAGTATATCTCAACAGCGAGCAATCAGAACTTGATACTGCAGATGGACTGGCTTGCGGACAAGCTGGGGAAAAAAGCCATGTTTCTTGAACACCACTGATTCATTTATCTAATATTGTTTTCCACTTACACCAAATTAATGGTAACTTCTTACAGAAAAGTAAATTCTTTTTAAAAAAAAGGCAGGACAAATCTCATAACTTGCTTCTAAAAATTATTTCCTGCTGGCTTGGTGTGAAGTTATAGATTTCCCAGGACCCTAGTAGCAATCTTAACACTTCAGTCAGATTGTACTCTGAAGCTCTCTAAAATACAAGTTCACTCCTCCCACTTCAAATCCCAGCAGTGCACATGACCTACATGCTTCCCCTTCCCCTCCATCACCTAGGACTAAACACATGGGGGGAGGGAGGTAGAATTTTATAGATAAAACATTCATAAACTTTCATCACCGGATGTGAGATGCAAATTTAGTTCTTGCTATTGCATACAGTCTTAAAATGCAATTCTGCAGTCAGTTATGCTACAGTTCTGTTTCTCATATTGGCCTGCACAGCATTTCCATCTGCCATGCTTTTTGTGTTAGAAAGCAAAGGAAGCTTCAAAGAAGAAAAAACTAGAATTTAGGCACATTGAATTTTCCTTCTTTCCTTTCCCTTGTTTACCTGGCATCTCACCTGACTAGCTGAAACCAGACTGGCTCCTGCCTGCAACTCCATTGTTTGTCTACATTTGGCAGTGGCAAATCAAAGAGCAGATACTTTCTGGGCATATCTAGAATAGGAAGCAGCGCCTGTGGAAAATATCTCAGTGGAGTAAACTTGCCTTGCTTCCCCTACTCCTGTCTTTTGCACTTAAAGAACAAACTGGGAGAAGCAGAATGATGCTGACGGTGGTTTTGTTTTTTTCTTTTTTAATGTTAAAATGCAGTTCTAGTAACTGAAGAAGCCTAAGCTATAGGACTGTATTTATCATAACTAACTAATTATTACTATGGAATCATTGTCCTTCTCTGAAATCCTTCTTGGCTTAAATACATGGAACATGTCAGATATACAGCACATTGTACTTTCTGTGCCTGGGTGTCAATAAACAAGTTGTCAGACTGTGGAGAAGGAGCTCAGTATAGCTCAGCTGTGCCCTGCCACAGCTCCTGTCTGGTTACCCTTGTAAGAGATCCCCTCTCATCCTGAGCAGTGCTGGCTGGAAAATGCTTGTTGCTCTTCAGTCACTGGATTTCAAGTGAGCATACACACAATAATACGGTGCAGTATTAAACTTGAGTAACCCTGCTGTTAAGGGACCTCCCTTCTACCCCTCAGCTTGAGGATGAAATCTACTGCTTGGTTTGGTTTCAGAAGTGGAGGTGATGCTGCCTTTACCTCTTGCTGCATGTTCTGACACCTCAGCTTGCTCAGGTGTTGCTCATCAGCTGGATTAAATGGATGGCAGTGCATCGTCTTGAGTTGTAGCCATCATTCTGCAAACTAGGGTGGTATTTGGAACACCCACCTCACAACTATCTGTTGTTTGCTACTGCTGAAGGTTGCAGAACTGTGAACACATTCAGTACTTGGAGTTATTTGCATTTTGGCAATAGAATGAGGGAAAACTTAGCACAAGCTTTGCTTTAAGTAAAAGTTAGTTAAATGTCATCTTACATTCATGTACTTATAGAATTTCATATTAGAAAATGAACTCAAGAGGAAATGAGCAAGTCTACCTGATATCAGGCTTTGTTTGGAAAATGCATTGGTTTTTGCTTGAGGATGATTTGAAAGAGAGCCATAAAAAATGAAACTAATGTCCAGTAAGTGAGTGCCATGCATCTCCTGCCAAGAAATTGACTGAGATAGGAAGGAATGCCAATGGAGTCTTAATCCATCTTTCAATCCCACTGCTGTTTGACAGGTGGGTGAACTAAGGCAGCACAGAACTGTAGTGACATTTATTTTTTGACCATAGCTAAGGAGTGTGTCCTCACTGGGCTTTTACAAGAAACCATGTCTGCTAGGTCATTGTCAGCCTAACTGAAGTTAGTTGACTATTTAGTCACTGAAAATATTGCATAATATATTATTGCATGTTACTAAAATATAACATACTTCTTGTTGTTTTTTTAATATCCATAGGGTATTCCAGAGAAACCACACAATGACTAAATCCTTGGAGGAAAGAGCATGGTGCCAGTGTGAAAGCAACATTAAGAAGATGTTCCTGTTTTAAATTGAAGATTATTTAGCAAAAATAATCTCTTTGGGCTCACTGCACAAATGACTTGTGGAAAAAAAAAATTATTAATCCACTCTTAGAATAGCCAAGTGAAATTAACGAATTATCTTGAAATCTTACCCTGATTTACTGCATAAGCATTTGCATATGGCTGTTCTCTGGAAGAGCTGAACACCAAGTTGAATACAGGCGTTCAGGCTACGTGGCAGTTTTCCAAGTATTAGATTCCAGTGTAAGTTATTGAAGCAGCTGCCGTATTTTAAAGCCTTGAAACTGAAATTTAATTACAAGCTCCTATATCAGTGCCCAAAGGAAGTAGATCAATGGTGCTTAACAATGATGAAGTATGGTTTAATAGGAATAGTATTTATCCAAATCTTTTTTAAAAAATAGGGTTGTTTAAAAATAAGAGTGATCAAAACAGATTAAAGGCATTGCACTAATGCTTTTAGGAGTCTTATGAAGGAATCATGCTCTTATTGTAATGCTGCATTAAGTTTGTCTTTGGAGGTGGAGGGGGTCAAAGGGATGAAAGGCTTGAAGTCACCTAGCTTGGAATTTCTAAATTACTTCAGGACAGTAGGTGAACACTGGAGACAATCTTGTTGCAATGTAAACTTTATCAAGAAATTCTAACTGAAGAGTTCATTACTTCAAAAGCTTACAGAGTTGAGTAAATCTAGTTCAGTAAGAAACTCAAGTATGGTTGAGTATTCCCACTTAAAATGAGGCATATGCTGCAGTGTCTTACTGAAGTCCATTCCCAGGTATCTTTTATGTCTGGTGTCACTGAAAATATCTGCACTGCAGTGCTCATGGCCATGGAACACATCCCAAACTCCTCAAATGATGGGTTTTCTCCTGGAGCTGCATTTGATCTTGCATCTGTTTGAGACAGGGTTTTGACTGAAGTGTTTGGAAACAAAACCAGGCCTAAAATGTGATTTAAACTGTTGTGAGGACTAGTAGACAGCTTGTTTTCTCAGATCAGTTTCTAAAAGGAGATCGCTACTTGTTTTTTTTTCACAACCCTATAGAACTTGCAATCTGTGATTGCCTTGTATAAAAAAACAAACTACAAAAAAGTGCTTATGTCACTATGTTAAACATTTGGTGTTTCTTAATACTTAGTTCTGTGAGCACAATGTATTTGTTTGATAGCTTAGATCACAGTAGACCTAAGTAGCAAGTATTAGGTCTTAAAATTGAAGTGCAATGTACAGTAAAAATCTGAGCCTTGTATTCTCTTCAATAGTGATCATTTCTGATGACAGATTAAAGAGAAAAGGGTTCTGAGTTCATTTCAATGCTGCATGGAGTCAAATGGAGCAATAATTTATTTAACTAGTTTTGTTGTACCTTTCATCAAACCCAAATGCTTAGAAATACTCCAGTTTTGTGGTTATGGTGTACTTGTAAACTTTTATGCATTTGCCTTTTTGTATTCTACAATTTTTATGTGTGTTCATTTCTAATCTTACATGGCTTCAGATAAAATTAGAGACATCTGTTAAAGAGTGACCCATCAAAAAAGCTGTTGAGGCAAGGTAGCAGCATTCTGGCTGTTTCCACTCTTCTAAGGGAATGCTGTAACTGCTGCTTGTGCTTTTTTATAGGAGGAAGAGTTAAGCACAAAGGCTATATTACAAAACACATCCCAATTCTAATCTTGCTTTGGTGTAAATCAAGAGTAATTTCACTGGCATGAGATCCTTCTGTCCTTCCTTAAATGCTTAAACCCCAAATAATCACTTTTAGTAGGACCACTTGAAGAGATTAGTTCCTCAGATCAGGAGTGGATCGGCTCAGATATTTTAAGTGTGCTACCTGCTGGAGAGACATTTTTATACCATTACAAGACCATTTTCAAAACTTGAGAAAATCAGATGTAAGCAAAAATGACTGATCTATACATCTAATTGAATGATAGAGAAGTATTTAAGAATTATTTGTAAAGACAGACTATATCTGTATGTGTTACAAATAATGCAGCCAAAAATGTAGGTAAAAAGTTCATTTCTTGCCAATACTTCTAAGTATCTGAACCAAAGTGATTTAAGTTTGGAAGAGGTGGGAGGGGAGTGAAGAAAATTTGCACTATTCTGAATTGAACACTTAAATTCTCATTCTCATTGATAAGTTTTCAGCGGTGTGTTTGGTTTTACACTTTTTTTACTATTAAAGTTTTACGATCAAGTTGTGTTTGCCTTGGATTCTCTGTATTCACATTATGCAGGAATCTTCCGTGAAAAGGGCAGTTGTTATGGTTGCATAACTAATATTCAGTCATGCATACTCTGTGGTACAAAAAAAAAAAAAAACTTACACTGAATTTTGTGAAAATTAGCTTCTAGAAGGGTTTCCAGCCTGGGTTATAAACTTTAAGGAAAAGAGTCTTGCTCTTTTGCAAGAAAGTGGCCTAAGTATGTGTTACTGCCATGTGACTTAGGAAACAGAACACTACTAGCATTGTCTTCCAAGACGCTGAAATTTGGAATTTGAAACAAAATACGGACGGTGCAGGGTGAGCATACTGCTTACTGTTGTGCCTTGGTTGTCTGCGGTGATGGATTACCAAATGCTGAGGCACCTTGGAGTGCAGGCAGGAGGAGTAAGCACCGCTGATGAGGCTTAGCACTGCTGAGACTGTCGGATCGTCTGATTTAAGAAAGAAAGTGTCTTGCAAATTTAAACAAAACTTCAGTTTTACTGCACTGAAGTACTGACGTCAGGCTTCTAGAAGCTGCTGTTTTTGTAGTGGAAGCAGTGGAATGGCTTTGTGATCAATCTTCATCCACTCCAGTGCAGCATTGCCTGAGCTCGGGCAGCCTTCACGAGAGACTTCGCAGCTGCGTTGGCGCAGACAGCCCGCGCTCTGTCCAACCTGTGCGTGTGCTCTGTGCCAGCTAAGCAGTGGGTAACAGCCCCGTGCTGAGGGTGGCCCCGATCCTCCAGGTGCATTGCTTTCCCTCAAACTCTGCTCAGGTTTTGTCTGAAGGAATTAAAAGTTGCACAAAAAGGCTTGGGGTGCAACGTGGTCTTGGGGAAGTAGGACGTCCTACTGATGGTCTCCTCTTGAGAGAGGAAAGTGTGCACAGCATATCTAAAGGAGGAAATAAAAAAAAAAAAATACAACTATCGGCCTTCCCAGAAAGTATGGTTTGACCTATGGGTAGTATAGTTCCTGTGAACAAATTCTGGGGGTTATTCAGCCTTTGGCTTGAAGCGTGGGGATTTGCAGGTGCTAAATTAGCCACAGGAGGGCCCATAGACTGCTCTCTGAATACAACAGGAGCATATTGAGATGAATAATGAAATTAAGTCTCAGTAGCCTTACTGCACATCAGAGTAGCTCTAAAATTCATGAGAACAAAGCATGACATGCTGGACTAATTGAACAAAACACATCTCTAAAAAGAGATCGTTAAGGGCTCTGTCTTGGAAACCTGTGAGAGGTGTGTGTGACCGCAGGTACCTCAGGCTAGAGGCCAGGACGGTTCCTTGAAAGTAATGGAGATATCTTTGGGAGATGAAGCACCACACAAGTTTCCCTGCTCCAACGCTGCCATCCTTTCCCTGCCTCTCAGTCCTGTTGTGCAGCAATGTTGTTCTGTCTGCCCAGGCTGCCAGCCCTGGTTACCATGGCAGATTAATAGCGCAGGGGTGAGGACTGGGGTTTTACTGCACAGCTGTGTGATAAGAAAGTCTGCAGTTTTTGCTGAGGTTGTTCGGTTTTGAATTCATCAAAAGCAACTGAATAGCTCAGAGCAGCAAGAACCACAATGGTCACTGAGTTATGACAGGGGAGGATGGAGGAAAGAAGCTTTTTTCGCCCTTTCTCTCCAGGTTAGCACCAGACAGAAGAGCACATGTTCCTTCACTACAAGAACCTGGCCAGAGATTGCATGGGCTGAGTCCAGGTTGGCACAATCACAGGAGCTGAAGTTACACTGTAAGAAAAAGCTAACTGACTTCACAGAGGGCGGGTGTATTAGTCCTGAATGTTTTTAGCCCTTCTCAGAAGGCATTGAGGACAATATCCTAATAGCATCTAGCTGAACTGGCTTCAGTTTAAATATGTATTTATATCAGTCCCGCTGAAGGCTGTATATGTCTGGTAGCTGCATGTAATGCACAAAAATTTCATTCTGTTCCTGGCCGCCTTGGTCACTTTTAGAGCCGCTGAGCAACGCACCTACCAAAGCTCCTGCAGGTCACTTCCCAAGCACCCTTCTTCAGGTGATCTTGGAACGAGTTGAGTGAACAAACCAACAGGAGCCATGCAGTAGTAAGCAGCCGAGTTATCAGCTGCAAGAGGAAGAAGATAGTGATGGTATCTAGGAGGATAATCAGTCCTAGTGATTTTACTCATGTTTTATCAGGTCTTTTGTTTCACCAGGGCAGATCCTTGATGTCTTTGCTTACTTTGTCTTTATTCAACTGGGATGAGAGTCCTACCATGGTACAAGTTAGTCCTTACTCAACACAAACATTAGTAATTCTCCTGATGGGACCCAACTGAGACACACGGACATCTACCACCATTTTTCACACCCCAGGTTACTGAAGGCATTCCTGTGGGGCTGAAAATTTGGCACAGAAGATCCGTAGCCTCCAACAGCAGCAGCAGAAGGCTACACACAGGATGTGAGATGTCTGAGATGGCACGAGGCTCAGCTTCTGAATCGCACCATCGCTATCCACTAATATGTGAGCCAAAGATGACAACGAGCATTTAAGCTGAGAAATAGGGGTTTGGGCCTTCACCCAACAGTCAGACATTGGAAGTAGATCCTGAAGCCAGCCATGCACAGATGTCCTGGCGTCATCACTCCCACCACCAGGAGCCAGGTGAGGGAAGTCTGAGCACAAAGCGCTGAGGCTGATAGAGCGAGCAGCCTCAGGCCGGAGATCCCATCAGATCTGCGGTGGGAGTTGGGGAGAGAACAGCTGCATTTGCCTGCCTGCTCCTTGGGCATGCTCCACCTGCTTAATTGAGGGCAGGTCCAAATGAGCCATCTGTTGACCGTGTTGAGGAATCAGAGTTTCCCATTAATTTAAAGGTTACATGTTATTAAAGGTACATGTTATTAAAGATCTAGAAGGAAAGGAGAGATGGGTAAAAAATGAAGGTAAGATGCTTTGCCTTAGAGGCACAGGTAATATCTGTAACAGATGCTACACCCTATGCCTAAGCTAATTGTTAAATGAGTCACCCTGGCAAAAGAAGCATTAATAAAGGGAAGCGAAGACAGAACATCTGGAAAATAATATGAAAGGAAAGAATTTTCATATTTTGGAACTCCTTGCTGGGTGGGAACTGCTTGGGGAGACGGCTCTAATTGCTTGTCTGAGAGAATGAAAAGCGAGCCCATTCCCAGCCTGCAAGCAGCACTCATTGCATATTCCTCTCTGCAATCCCAGTACCACAGCAACCTGCAGGAGCTGGGACGTGCTCCTCATCCTCTGCACCTCAGCAGGAAGTAATGTGGACCTGTAAGGCTCCAGGGCGTGGGTCAGGGGAAGCTGAGCCGAGTGCTTGATGCGCTATCAAACAAACCTATTTGGGACACAGCACCTGTGTCTTGGTGCTGATGGGTACTGACCAGGATTTGTTTCTGTGTTGGCTCTCTCTGCCTGGGGTAACCTTGGCCATGGCCATGGGCGGGAGCGCAGATCATCAACCAACTCTTCTGCCTGCTTTGCCATGCCTGAGACACGGTGGCTCTTTGCTTGGGTGTGGGGAGCTGAAGACATTCCTTTGGAGAAGCAGCTAATGGTTGTCCCACCTTCTCTTCCATTTGCTCTCTGGTTATGTTGCCCTTTCTTTCAGCCTCTTTCCCTCTCCCTCGCAGGAGCAGTTCCTTCCCTGTGCACAGCTTGGTGCACCCAGCTGTGTGCCCAGCCCTGGGATGATCTCTGCATGCAGCCAGGCACATGGCCGAGGGGACACCAGGCAGAAGGAGCACCAAGCTTCTTCCCCATTTCCTTCTAGAGCATGCATGCATGAGAATCAGATCTCCAGGCAGGAAAATCAGAAGAGTTGAGCAGAAGACCTTGCACTGGGACATGTCAGCAGCTCAGGCACAGAATGCCGTGCCACAGCACTCAAAAGAGGTGTCCAGCAAGGAGCAAGGACACAGACGAGAGCTCGGTGGCCACGGTGTGGGCACAAGGATTGGGTTCGGGGACAAAGGGCACCTGGGCACCAGGTTCCATGCAGCAGGATGCCACCGCCAGCCCAGCTGGAGCACGGTGCACCAGGGTCCCAAACATGCACGCAAAGATCCTAAAACGTAATTATGGAATTTTAAAAAACAACTTGACGTTATAATTATAGCGGTTCCTGGAGGAGCTGCGTAATTGAATTCTAGGGTGTCTCTCTCTCATCGCAGGCGCTAACAAGAGAGCGGCTCAGCTTCCCTCGCAGCCTTCCCGGAGCCCCACAAAGCTCGGGAGACTTCCAACAATTCAATTATAGTTTCCCCCTGGAAAGCAGATCATTTTAGACATGCGGCCAGCTCTAATTACAAAGGAGAGGGGGAAAATTCTTGTGTCCAAAATTGTTTGACTCGTTAAAAGGATTTGCTTCCTGCCAGGCCTAAAGTGTGGGAATGCTGGTGGAAGGAAGGGATGGAAGGATGCAAGGGATGGAAGGGAAGGAGGGAGGGAGGGATGGATGGATGAATGGAAGAGATAGATGGATGGATGGACATGTCGAAGAGAAGGAGGGGTGGAAGGGATGGAGGAGATGGAGAGTTGGAGGGATGGAGGGCCAGAAGACAGGGCACCTCCATGGGTGGTTACTCAGCTCGGGGACGTCCCTGCTCCCCGTGCCCCTTGGTGATAAACACACAAGGTATTTCTTTAAAAAGCTTCATTATGTTTGTTTTGTTTGTGGGAGTTTTAGTTTCATTTTGTTTTGTTTTCCCAGATTATTTTTAAATGCTTTTCTGAAAGAAAAGGTGATTTTACATAGGAGAGGTCCCTTTTACAATTACTATTAATTAACTCATGTCTAGTAGATTTTTTAGGGCCTTCCATTTCCTCTAGCTGTGCCAGGGCAGTAAGTGGGAGGCAGAGGATGGATCAGGACACCCCAAAACCCCCTGATACAAAGCTTTAGACTGGTTTCATAGATTTTTTAATTTTTTATTATATATTAGATTTATTATTGCAATAATCTCTTTATAGGCTCTGCTGGGTGATGCTTCTGCCCCATGTGGCCATCTCAGGCACAGGGGAATCAATGCTAGAGATAAGCCCACTCATCCCCCTCCCCAAATTCACCCCTTCCCCTGTTTCAAGTGCAGAGCAATGAGTTCTGCTGTAATGTTTCTGGCTAATTTGAAGTCTAGCACTTGTTAGCTAATCCTGTTAGTAGCTTGCAAAAACAAGGGACCCCTTGTATAATCAGTAATTATAACAGGCGTTTTATGTTAAATTATATCTAATAGGCAAGGCAAAAAGGAAAATGTGTTTTCTGCTTGAGCCGTGCTAGTCCAAAAGGAAGACAAATGCGCTCTGCACTGAGTGAAACCGTCCATCTGGGGGGGATAAAGGGAAATGTTGGAGGGATTTCAGTGTTGGGATGAGTGGGAGCTGGATCGCTGTGCCTGGCACTGTCCGGAGGAAGAGGAAGGGGAGGAGAGGAGAAAGAGAAGGAGGAGGAGGAGGAGGAGGAGGAGG
>VXAV01002699.1:141598-152204 GCA_013399715.1 Alectura lathami | reverse complement strand
CTTTTTCTTACGTGAGTAACTTAGACTGTTTGATGTGTGTTTAAGGCACTGAGTGTAGAACTGCATGCTATTGTTGCACCTCAAAAATTTAAGAGAGATTTTGTTGAGATATGTTGTATGATATGACAAAAAGCAACAATAGCACCAAATGCTCTCACAAACCAACCCTAACTGTGTCAGGCTCCATGGTCAAGAATGAGGTCTGACACAGGCAGGGTCATCTCTCAAATATCACTCTCTTCTATACGCGTGTGTTCAAACGGCCGTAGTTTGAACAACATTTCCCACGATCCTGAAAGAGCCACTCAGCCTGAAATTGAGCAACGTGATTTCTGAATGAAAATACCTAAATGTTTTCCATGCTTCAGGTTGACCTTTCTAGGACTGTTGTGAAATAATTCCTAAACCTCACGGTGTTGATTGATTTGTTTGGCTGCATGCTTTCCATTTGATATTGCTTTCAATTTTACATTTTCATGTAACTGTTGAGGATTGTTCACATCCACAAAAGTTAGCATGCTCCTAGCTCGCTGCTATGATGTGTAACAGAGCAATTCCCACTGCAGCGTGTGTCTGCAGGTATGTTACGGCAGTTTCTTACAGGCCCTTGGGGGCCCTCCTGTATTGTGGTGTGCCATACAGCATACCAATATTTTGGGAATATAGGCAAGTTTGCTGGCATATTCTATTCATTTGTTTGTATGCCAGGCCAATGGTTTTTTTTTTTCTTACCCTTTTTTCCCCATTCTGACTGTTCTTTTTCATACTTCAGCTACAACAAAGTGTTGCCCTTTAGTTAATTTATTACTTAATTTGACAAGCTCTCTGCAAAAACCTAAATTAATTGCAGGCCCAAGCAACTCTGTGGACTTGCTTCATGCCTTAGCTCTCAAAAGATCTATACTCTCAGGAAGGTCCTCACTCTTCCATCCTGTGACCACACAGATAAATTCAGCCATTTTTTTTAACAATGTCTTTGTTGTTTTTTTATTGTTGTTGTTTTGTTTTTTCCTTATTTTTGAGATAGCTCTCATCATTCCCACATAAGTTACAAGATATTCAGAAATGACAGTTCTGCACACTGATTGGGAAGAACTGTCATTTTCCTAATTGCTGCCTCTAGATACAACCTAAATATTGACTTATTTTCTTATGACACCATTTAAATCATTCTAATATTATCTATCAAGGACATTTTCCTGCTGTTACTCAACTTGAGTTATTTAAAAGGAGGCATGCTACTGGAGAGTAGTACTCGAATAGGATAAAGAAGAAGCAAGTGTGAAAATAATTTCACGGCACAGAGCTGAATGAAAAGTTAAATAAAGTCTTCATTAGCAAAGACCTTTTTCAACTTAATTGGTTTGTTTAGATATAGGACTGTTAAATGCATGCTCGTTTCATTGCATGATTTGTTTCATTAGCAATTACCAAGCACAATTAACAACATAATACAAGGTTTGTGTGTTTGCATGAGAATTCATTATCCTAGTTTAAAATAAATAATGCATTTCCATATTTAACCTAAATAGCCTTGCATGGATCATTATTAATAGAATTAGTGAAATCTGCTTTGTAGCTTTGTGCTGCATTACATTAAAACGATTCTCGGCAAGTTATTCTAATTACATCGTCATTTGCTAGCAAAGGATCTCGATAAACTAACTTGAAAAAGATATGCTAGAGGTTCCTTTAAGAATATCCCTTGTAAAAATGACATTAAACTGAAAAAATATATATGTATTTGACATTGAATGACCCTTTTTTTAAGAAAGGCCAGTCATGATGCTAAGCACATTAACAGACTTTGATCTGTCATGGGCAACAGGGCTGGAAAAGGGTCATGTGTACAGGACAGCAGCTGACTGCACAAATATATAAACACAAAGATTAACAGGGAATGAAAACAAATCCACATAAAGTGCAGTCTTCAACAAAAAGAGGCTTAAATTATCTTTTTCCACATTTTTCTCCAGTGTACATGTGCTGTTTTTAATTAAGTAATTATGAAGTTTAGGGTTAACTGAGTCTGAATGAATTTTAGGGTGAGCTGGAAAAACAGCTTCTACAGGCAAACCCTATTCTTGAAGCTTTTGGAAATGCCAAAACTGTGAAGAATGACAACTCTTCCAGATTTGTAAGTAGGAAAAATCCCTTTGGGTCTACATTGTGGGGAGGTAAAGAATCTTTTAAAACAGAATGTACAAACATTGGTCCTCTTATCATCAGTGCTTTTGTCTAAAGAGCTTCTCCAAACTAATCCCTTAGAAACACTGTTTAGAATTCCTCTCTGAAATAGGAATTTGGCCTTTTACAAGACTAAAAATCAATTTTGGAGTTGACAGTACCATTGTGCTATCACAATTTAGTGGTCTATGTGTGGCCTTGCAGAGTCAATTACTGTTCCAGGACATACTCTCCCCCAGAAATTTGCAAACAAAATCTGTACTTCTTTTTCTTTGCACCACTGTTGAGCATGCATCTTGTTGGAATGTATGACTATTATTTAGCAAGAGTGGTTAAAGTATTAAATGATAAACTACAAGAGGAGAAGAGAAAATCGTCATATGGATTCATGTTACATTAATAGTAGCTAGAGATTGTCACTGTTTGATGCCACTTCTTGCTGGGAGTGCTGGCAGATGTTTGTTTTCCCTGCAGGCCCTCCGCTCCTATCTCTGCTGAGAGGTAAAGCTATTCCCTAATGCTATTCCCTCATTGACCATTGTCAGAGAAGTTCATTTTAGCCCGGTTGTCCTGGCAGGAGGGAATCGAGCATGTTATTCTTAAGAGGATGATGTACATGTCCCACTAAACTGGCTAAATGCTAATGTAAAACCCAACGTAACCTGAAAGAACAGCCCAACCTAGGTCTTCTTTTCATTTGCAGGGCAAATTCATCCGCATCAACTTTGATGTGACAGGCTACATTGTTGGAGCAAACATAGAGACTTGTATCCTTTTCTATGAACCGCACTGGAAGCTAACTAGGGTAGCAGAAGGAAGAAAGATAAACAAGCTCCATTGCATGTCTAAGAAAGGCAAATATTGCTGAGGCTGGTATAAACAAGGGTGGAGGGAAGTGGTTTCATTTACACTGATACCAGCTTCTCAGTTTGTCTTACTCTCATGTTTACAATTTCAGGTCTGTTTTCCCAGCTGTAGGAAAGCATGCTATTCCCCATATACAGCTTCAGATAATGCAGAAGATTGATTTGTGGTTGAAGTTGCATGTGATCTTGAGAGCTATGCAGTCAGGGGTTGCTTTGGTTCCCTGCCATCTCGGTTTCCAGCTATGTAAAAAGATTTGAAACTTTCCTGTTTCTCAGCAGTGCTGTTACAGACACTTTGAAAAAGCACTGGGTACTTGGCTTTATCACTATAGTCCACCCAGGAACTCAGGGAATGTTTCCCAGATCTCAAGTCCAGGTTTGGCACTTCCAGCAAAGGAAAGGTTATGGATGTTGTACTGGGGTAGATGGATTCCAAGGAAAAGCATGGAGAACAATCTGCTAAGGAGGAGAAATCTATATGATACCTGGTAATACAGCTTTTCAGTTTATGTCTGCAAGATTGAAGGGTGATCTTAATAAAAGTAATGTACCTTTCCTTATCTCTCTAATGACTTGATAGTTGTAAAGACAAAAGAGATAGGAAAAGCCAAAAAATATGGTGCAGCCAGAAGAGCTGTCTTTGGATGTTCTACAGTTCTCCCTTTATCAAGCTGAAGGACTGTTTACCCTGAATCTGCCTTGATCTTTGTATATTTTGTTAAATAACCATGGTCAGAAATTACTTTTCTGGGAACTTGCATAACTGAAGTGAAATAAGTATTTTGTTGGTGCGGATGCCCCAGATAGCATCAAGCTCTAGATATTTTCAGAGAACTTGTCTGCCCTGTGTACTAAATACTGCCCTGCTGTTTCAAATGGCACACCCAACGCAGTATGCTGTATGTCATTAACCGTGATGATTTTTTCTGTTGTTCAGGAACAAAGTACAAACATTTAAGAGAAATCCACCTTAGTCTGACTTTGCTTGCCAAGTACTGTTGCCTCTTTCCTTGGTTATGTTTATGAGATAGTGTGTTTTAAGGAACAAATGGACATGTAGCTAGATTCCTCAGGGCTGTATTGCTGATACTTGCATAGACGAGCTGCTTGCTGCAATAAATGAGGAGAAAAAAAGGTTCAGCTATAAAGAAGGACCTTACCTCTTGGGTGTAACATCAAAGAGCAAACAATCTTTCTGCACTTGTTTTGTCAAGTAATTTTTAGAAAAATTGGGCTTTAATTTTTCTGGTCTTAACTCAAGATTTATCTATAGCATTAAAGCACTTAAAGACTGAATCACAGACTGATGTCGAAATACCCTATTGCCAACTTCATTTTTAGTATATGGGATAGTCATAAAAATGGACAACAAATTTTGCTTTTATAGCTACAATACCGGCCTCAAGAACTATTTGCTAGCAGCCCCACCTTATGGTGAAAGATTCATATGTGGGAATACCATTTTATACATTTAACTTTATTTATGTCTGTTGTCATGCTTACTATCATGCTTACTAGCATTTACCATACAGTATGAGCTAGAAAATTAATCTACTCCTCATAGTGAGAATTATACCAATACTAGTGTTCCCACCACAGAATTAGAGCCAAATTCATGCTAGGCAAGCTCATGGCAAAAATTTCAACAATGCTATTGATGGTTCTGAGACTGATGGCACAATTATGGAAGGACTGGAATATGTTTTTTATGTATTTTTTTTAACATACTTGATGAACAGATTTGCTTGAAAAATCCCGTGCTATTCGTCAGGCTAAAGATGAGCGAACATTTCATATCTTTTACTATTTGATTGCTGGAGCTTCTGAACAAATGAGAAGTAAGTTACTTGCTAATGATTCTTGCATCTCATTGAACAGTGTGAGCAATGGCTTACTGAAGTAATTTTTCTTTGTTTATATAATTGAATGTCACACAATGCTTTTGATGAATAAACCGCTCTTTAGCCATAGAAAATAATCCTCTCCAGTGAACTGTAAAAAAGTTTTGATTTGTGTGTCTGTTTGAGCCAGGTGTTTTCCAGATTACAGGATGTTTCAATTTACAGGAGATAGAATCTCATTCAAATCCTATCTTGAATGATATCAAGATGAACAAGGAAGAGTTGTACATTATTTTTTACATAAAATAAACTGGGGTTCCTAATAAAATTAGGTTAAAACTCTAGATTGTAAAACTGGTTAGCAGTTTTACAATCAAGACAGTATCCTTCTCACAGCTCATGTTTACACTATGAAACTCATAGCTTGAGAATGTTGAGGTGAAAAGTGTAAGTGGATAAAAAATTACATAGAGATTTGATATAGCATCAACTGGAACATCATGGTTCAAATACATTATCTTTCCCTGCATTACTGTTTGCCAAAGAGTGTATAAAGCAATGGATAACTATATTTTCCCTGTTATATATGCTTCTTGCCTAACAATCTGTTGCTGGTCACCGTATGGGCCTTAAAAGTCTTTTGGTTTGGACCCCTGTGGTTGTTACCTGGTTCCATGAATCCCCGGGTCTAGAAGACCAAGCAGAGAGGTGTAATTCTGACTAGGTTACAGACAGACTTCTGCGATGAACAACTCCAATTTTTTGCATGGGGCACAAAATTCCACTGAGGGCCAGAGACATTTCCCAGTTACTAATGAACTCTTGAAAATCATGGCAATCATATTTGCTAAATTGTGAGTTATTTTGAAAATATTTGTCTACCACAAAATCCTAAGCTGCTCATACGAGTAGAATTTTCCTTTGCTGAAAACACTGATTTTTTCCTTCGTTCTTTGGGAGAACTCATGAACTAAGAGCATTAAGCTGACCTGCTTAACTCACATTTTCTTTCTTTGTCTTTTAGATGATCTGTTGCTGGAGGGCTTCAACAATTACACCTTTTTATCTAATGGTCATGTGCCTATTCCTTCTCAACAAGATGATGAGATGTTCCAGGAGACCTTGGAAGCCATGACAATTATGGGCTTTACTGAGGAGGAACAGACATGTAAGAACTGTACACCTTGAATACAATCTTGCTAATATCTGCACGTGACACTATGTACAGATGCAAATGCACAGCAGTTAATTCTGTCCAGAATAACCACTTAGAAAAATAAGCACATGAATTCAGAATTACTTCACATAAGAAAGATTATTTAGATTCTATTCCATGTTTCTCTGGAGAAGTGTGATCTTGCATGAACCACAAAGTGGAGGATTCTAAGAACTCATTCTCAACAACTCAAGTTGTTTAACCTTTTTGCCTCTTATTTCCCCTGTGCATAACTGTTACCAATCAACCATTACCTAACTGCTGTTTCTAAGAAGCATACTGTGAATTTGTGCCCCTAGATTTCCCTCTTTCTCCGCTCCACAGGAAGCATTAGATGGATTAAGCCATAGATGTCTCATGGAAAGGAAAACCTCGAGCACAGATCCCTTTCCGCCCCACTTTAAGCATTAGATTGGAACTCAGCTCTGTGTGATCAGGAGAGACACAAAATGAAGACAGAATCTGGAGGCAGGATCAAGATCACATAACATAAGCAGCATGGTCAGAGCCAGTAACAACAAGCAACCAAACTAGTGGCAGTACAGTGCCAGAAAACAACAAACTAGCAACAGCAATCTGAGGGAGGATAGCAGGGGCTGAGAACAGACTGGTGGTAAAGACACTGAAACCACAGTTGTAGATCCGTGATAAAAAACATTACCAGCCACCTTGGAATCGCTGCCACTTTTGTATTAAAGAGTGATGCTTCAGGAAGTCTTGGAAGCATTAGGAGACGCTCACAATGAGACCTTGCAGGATCTAATTATGGTCTTATGGCTTTTAGGCTGTTGTTAGAAAAGATCTACTAAAAAAATCAAAACAGTGCCCTACCTCTTCTTGTTGCTGCAGTGGGTACTGGTAGGAGAACAACAAGCCAATAGAGAAAACTCTCTGCAAAACGCCTCCTTCAAATGTTTTAACTGGCAGCACCTGCTGGAAACACGGTGAAATGAATATTGAAGCGTGACTGTCTGTGTTAGAAAATAGAGTATTCATCATCCAAGAGAAGTTATCTCTGTGGTGCACACAGCAGTTGGTGATCTGAACGGCAACTTTATACAGTAATTTAATTGTGGATCAAATAAAATAATTATCACAATATTTTGCTGTCCATTTGAATGAAGAATTGCAAGGCTTTTTTATTATTCTTCTAAGACTTCCAAATTCAGAATACCTGCTTGTAGAAGGAACATGACATGCACTCTTGACCCACTTGAATTCCAAAACACCAATACAGTTGTCAGCATGCAGAACTCCTGTAACACAGAGTGTTTTGAAAGGTAATTTGTGCTTATGAAAGGACAAATTTTAGGAATGTCACTAACAGGGCTCAATACATAACCAGAACTCAGTTCAAGCCAGCTGCAACAGTGCTAATGACCAATTAAAGCAATTTTTTTTTCAGAATTTTCCAACAATAATTAGCATTAAAAAGTTGCCAAACATTCTGATTTAATTTTGAAATAAATGCTCCAGGCTCAAATAGTTCATATTTTTGTTCACTGCTCTAGAGAAAAGGGAAATAAAAACATGAACAAAAAACTACGCTACCTTGGAAATGTGGGCTTGCCAGAGGCATCAAACTGACTAGCATTTACCCCTCACCGTTCCTGGGGGCGGGCAGGTTTTGTCTCCTGTTCACCAGCATGCATTCATTGCCCATGGCTGCAGTTGCCATGCCCCAAGTGACACCTGGTGGCAGAAACAGTGTCACCCCGTCACTTGAGCCTCGGACCTGCTGTGGCACCACAAAAGATGTTACAGGCCACTCTCAGTGAGAGGTAAATTCCTGAGACTGGGGGGGGGGGTCTGCCCAGCANNNGGGGGGGGGGGGGGTCTGCCCAGCACACTGCGGAGGTGCTGGTGTTCCCAGACTGACCCGTTTACTCCATTGCACAGGTTATCTGAGCTGCTCTTCAATCAGCTCTCAAACTATTGCAGTTTGTAGCAATCTTTTAAAGCAAAGCTAGATCTTTCCATGGAGGTTCAGACTACCACAGGCAATACAACTAACTGTCGTTATTGCAGAGAATAGAGTTTTCAAAATGTGTCCATTCCATACCTCATTTATATTGTCTGCTTACCTTACAGCTATATTGAGGGTTGTTTCATCTGTACTACAGCTGGGTAATATTGTCTTCAAGAAGGAGAGAAACACTGATCAAGCTTCTATGCCTGACAATACTGGTATGATTTGCCATTTTAAAAATTAGTTAATATTAAGAAATTACTGAAATAGCAGCTGAGTAAGAACACTATCAGTATTTTTAATTTAGTTGTTATTACATATATGCTTCACAGGTCTTGAAAGATATACCATACTTACAATCACTTCTATATTCATTACCTTTGCTGGTAATCTGGAATCTGTAAATTCATGAACAGTGAATTTATTGCTTGTATCATGAATGATAATTTTATAGTAAGGGGCATCCCTTGTCTGTACAACAGAGGAGTTGGACTGCTTGTATTCACACTGACTAAAAGAAAATTCAATCTGAAATCTAATATCACTCTTTTATTCTAGCTGCACAAAAAGTGTGTCACCTGATGGGGATTAATGTGACGGATTTCACAAGATCTATTCTGACCCCAAGGATCAAAGTAGGACGAGATGTTGTTCAGAAAGCTCAGACCAAAGAGCAGGTATCTACTTGCAGTCTGCTCAGCTCTCCTGAAGCTATTTTTCCTTTCTTCTTCTCTTTCTTACACCTCATTTACAGGGAAATGTCTTTCTGTCTCCCTTTGCATTATCCTTACTTAAATTAGCAGTTAATTGGATTTTTTCTTTGACTTACAATGTTCTTTTTTCAGGCTGACTTTGCCGTAGAGGCTTTGGCCAAAGCAAAATTCGAACGTCTTTTCCGCTGGATTCTAACTCGCGTAAACAAAGCTCTTGATAAAACAAAAAGACAAGGAGCTTCTTTCTTGGGTATCCTTGATATTGCTGGATTTGAGATTTTTGAGGTATGAGCTTTGGGACTCAAATTGCCTAAATTCTTTATTCTCATGCTGTTTGGAATGCAAGATGACAAAAGTCTAAATTCAGAGCCACATAAACGAATTGGTTCTTTCAAGCTGGCTCACAGCACATGGCCAACACAACCCACAAGACTATTCCATCTGGAAGGGCTGGAGGCTGGCCACATTACTGCTGGGCTTCTGTGGGATTCTATGTCTAGAACCAAGGTCTGGTCTCCACAGTTGATTGAACAGGTCACAGTTCTGAGATTTACCACTTCTGAACTTACCGTAAATTTTCAAGACCTTAAACTAGAAAGATATAGATCATTTGAATTACTGTTACCTTTAAAAAAGAAATAGAAGGTAGAAAATTTCATCTTGTCTTGTAAGGTCCCTTTTGCAGGTGTTTTTCTAACATATTCTTTTGTCCTACTCACAGATCAATTCCTTTGAGCAGCTATGCATCAATTACACCAATGAGAAACTTCAGCAGCTTTTCAACCACACCATGTTTATATTGGAGCAAGAAGAATATCAGCGTGAGGGCATTGAATGGAATTTCATTGACTTTGGCCTTGACCTGCAACCTTGCATTGAACTAATTGAAAGACCGGTAAGATTATCTCTCTGCAGAGGGGATACTATGTAGGTTTCATCAGGGTCTACTACATATCAGTACAATATGAGAACCATTTAAGATATTTCAGATTCTTATTGCCTGGAAGTATAACAAAGTAAAAAGAAGGTGGTGTTCTTTCTTTGTCTCAAGCTGTGATGATACTGATCTGGTATTGCTCACATTGCAGACCAACCCTCCAGGTGTCCTGGCTCTGCTGGACGAAGAGTGCTGGTTCCCCAAAGCAACTGACACATCCTTTGTGGAGAAACTAATTCAAGAACAAGGCAACCATGCCAAATTCCAGAAGTCCAAACAACTCAAGGATAAAACAGAGTTCTGTATAATGCACTATGCAGGAAAGGTACTGGAGAGATTGAGCTATTTTGACTTACAGAACTTTGATTCATTGATGGTTAAACAGTAAAAAAGAAACAGTCCACTTCTCCTGTTGATAAGAGATAGGTTTCATTATATAATGTATGTGTTAAGGGCTTTAATTACAAAATGTGGAACAAGATTTGAAAAACATTCATGGTTGTGCTAAGCTCACAAGCAAACAAAAATAATCAGCATTGCAGTTTTTGAAAATCCAAGTAATTTGGATTCCTTTCTGGCAAACAAATTTGTAAAGGCACAGCAGATCAGAGCACATGCCATAGGTATGTCTGCGCAATAAATAAATAAATAAATAAATAAATAAAGCTTTTCAGAGGGAAGTACATGCAAGAATAAGTATTCAATTCAGCTCTCAACTACAGAAAGCTTTTCACATTTCATTATTTTGTGTTAGTACAGTGTTCCGTGTTCTTGGCCCCTCCAGATTCCTGTATCAAAAACAGATTTTTGACCTAGCATTGTTTCCTGTAGGTTACCTACAATGCAACTGCCTGGCTAACAAAGAACATGGATCCAC